>JACDJE010000116.1:985836-1182810 GCA_016647715.1 Pavo muticus
CCCCCCCCCGAGATGCAGAACCTAGAGTTGAGCACTTGCATTTTTTAAAGTAGTATGAGGTTGGTAATATCGAGACTTACTGTCTATGCACAAATTTAGCTGCTGAATATAGAGAAGTAAAAAACATCAAAAGCCTATAGGAATGTACTGTTCTCTCAGGTAGCTCTTTCTATGTTATGCTGGATTGTAAGTGTTATCAAATACTGACTTGTTTATTTTTTTTAAATCTGATTATTGTAATATTAAATATTTAATGATTTTTCCTGTATTCTTGTAAATGTCTATAAAAACATAACTACTCAAAGTGCTAAATTATTCTTAGCAACACCTGGCAAGGTAAAAATAGATATTGTTGTTACAGTGTAAATCTCCACAACAGTTAACTCCATGTGCATACAATCAGAAAGGCTGCCAGTGGCTGAAATATTTGATCTGCTCCTCCTTAACAATGTCATGATTCTTATTGTATTCAAGAATTTGAGAAAGGCAATAAAATGAGAAAGCATTAACACTTCAGTCACTGTCCATTCATTTGTAATCTTCTCCCTCAAACATAATTTGCTTCAAATTTACCATCCACAATGGTTCGCAGCAGAGGGTTTTTCTGAATTAGAGAAGTTACAAATATTTATTACTGCATGGAGAGCTCAGGCACTATTTGATACAGTGCTCTGTTCCTAACTCTGATCTTGAATTTCGCTGCGAGATGTACTACTTGCTTACTAGAAAGTCTAGATACTAAATGGAACTAAAGGGACTGATTTATTCTCATTAGAAAATTTCACTTAAAAAGCACTGAGCAGGTAGATGTCTCAACTCCAGCAGTGCTTCACTGTGCAGTGCTTTAGTGTCCCCACTGGTGTCATCCAGCAAGGTGCAGGCACTAAGGTGAGGAATAGGACAAGTGAAAGTACAGATGGTTTTGTGTTTTCTTGTGAAATTAAATGTCTATAGCTGAATTGTTTATAGCCTGTACACAGCTCACATGTGGAGAATGGACAGGTCACTGAACTGAGAGCTTATTCAAAAACCATATTGCAAAAACTGCCTACAAGGCATCATAGGGAAGTTATAGAAATCCCACATTGAACACAATGTCTCATAGGAAGCAAATGATGACTTGGCTTTATTCAGTCTGGATTCTGCCAGCCCACAGAGAAACCAAAATCCTTCTCTTTTCCATAATTTCCTGTATTTGAGGTCTACAAGAAACCAAATAAATGTGTACAAAGTCCTTGAAGGTACATTCTCTTTATTCCAGTCTCTGCCAACATACCTCATTTTCATCCATTCTGGAAGTGCCTTAAGTACTGCCTGTAAATTCACTTGGCCTCATAAATTCAGCAATGCATTATAGACCAGATATAGCAAACTGCATTGACTGAATTAATCAAATCAAAGGGAGGGGAAAAGGGGAATCAAAGGAAATTATTTTTCCCCTACTTCCTAAAATATACAATAAATAGGACTAATTTATTTGAGATGGTTGGAGTTGATCAGCTATCTCTATCTCTTTATCTACTTGTATTTTAGAACATAGCCTTGAGAATGCAGCCCATCAGTAGATAGGGGAAACATCACTTCACTGTCCAAATGATGTGCTAGTCTACCAGTATTTTCTTGTGGGCTGGCAAAATAACAGACTCAAAAACCTTATAGAGCATGGACCTCAAAAGACACTACTGAGAATAGTTATAGATTCATCTCTGTGAAACAAACCTGAACAGATTCTCCTGATGCCAGAGCACAGATGCCACAGACACATTTTCCATGTCCTAAAGGAAGCTGTAAGATATTCAGGTTTTACCCCACCACATTCCCTGGCATCAAATAATGCCATGGTTACAGCCTGCTTCTTGTGGGTGAAGAGTGGACAGAAAAGGGATGGAGAATGTGACTTTCATTTCAATGTGAACAGGACTGGCCTGTTTGGTGTACAGTCAATATCAGGCAGTCTGACAGGAAAGGATTTGCCCCCATAATTTTGCTCTCATAGCAAGATCTATTTTCCCACACTCCTTGGCATTGGCAAAATGAACACGCTCCAGTTCAGACTCACATATTTAGCTCCCATTTTGCTTGTAAGAGCTGGAATTGAATAGCTATAAATAGTCAAGATGAACTGGAGGTCAATACATGAGTTACAACAGGGCAGGGTGATGGACGACACCACTGGTCTCAGAAACCAGGCTGGTAGTGGATGCAGGGAAAGCTGCAACATCCTGTGCAAAAAGCACTCCAGATAACTCCTACACTTCTGAAGAAGTTTATCTTTACTCTAAGGCATCTGCAGCTACTCCAAAGGATATATCTGTCTTCTTAAAATATCAATAGGAAGAACAAAGAATTTTTAGAGCAGATGTAGTAAACATGGTACATTTGGTAGGGGCTGAGTGCTCTGCCCCAGTGCTGGCTGTGGCACCGGCATTTCTCAAGGATGGGCTGTGAGAAAGGCATTTCTGAAAGCTTGTTGTGTTTGTTCTCCCACAGATGGAGAAGTGGCAGCATATGGAAAACTGCAGCCTGGCTGCCCTAACAGGTGTCACACAGACAGAAGAAAGGCATATGTTCTGCCTTTGACTAGTTTGCCCTAACCACTGGGCACTATTACCTTAAAATATCAGCTCTGGGAGCAAAAGCTGTGCTTTTGGAAAAAAAAAATCACATAAGGAAAAAAGTTAGGTTTCCTTCATCTGATTTTTTGGAGCACATTAAACATTCCCACATTCAGTCTCTCAGACATGTAAAATAAGCAAGTCACACCATACATGCTTGCATTTTAACCCCTGTATTTACAGTTCTTCTGAAAGTAGAGCCTTCCATAGGACCATGCACACCCACATCTTACCATACAACCTTTAATAACCTAAGAACAAACAGAGAAGTGACTCTGAAACTAAAGAATAACTTTGAGGCTGAAGTAAGCAATTGTGTCTTTGTCTTGCATTTTTTAAGAACATGCCAAAAATCTGTTGCTAAAAAGAGACACCAGGACACATTCCCAGGAGCCTGCACTGGGGTATTGCTGTCGTCACACGAACACAAACGAGCGTCAACTGCGGAAGGCACAGTAGCACAGTCTCTGGAAAGTCTTAAGTAAACATGCCACCTAGTGTTTAATTGCGACAACTTCATTCATAAATCATAATCAATCGCTCCAAAGCTGTTCCCTGCAAGTCTGAGAGGTATAGAGTTCAGCAGAAGTATCGCAAGGAGTCTTCACCCCATCTGCCTCCCCTCCAAAATACTGCATCATTCAGCATTATAATGAAAGAAGTATCTTCCTCCCTGGGACTGTTCAGCCCCAACCGATTGCCCAAGGGCTGAGCTTGGCTCCCGGCTCACCTTTCCCTTTGGAGAAGCCTGTTCTTCAGACTGCCACGCTGAGAGTTTATCTGGGGGTGTTCCCCGACCCCACTGACAAGATCCCAATTATGCCCAACAGATGCAGGAAAGGTTGACTTGCACCACCAGCCAAATGGCACTTGGGCCAGCACACAGGCAAAGAGCAAAGGGAGGGGGCTTTCTGCACCTCCCAAAATCACTTTGAGAAACGGAAGCAGTTCCCAGCTGACAGCTTGCTGGGACAATGAGTTCCACAGCAGTAGTTATTGTTTAGATGGATGAGCCAGCAGAAAATCAGGGCTTTCCAAGTATAGCAAACACAATTTCTCTTGACATTTAGTGGATACACAATTCCTCCTGTGGCTATGACAATGTTCTTCCTTGCCTATAGCCCCTGCTTTAATAGTAGTGCGCATGCTTAAAAGCAAACAACCCTGTCAATTCTCAACAGGAGAGACACTCAAGGTATGGAAGTGGCTAGACTCATTTTCATGCACATAACACACACCAGATTGTCTTCTTAAAATTTCTAATCAAGATTCTCTTGATGTTCCTGCCATGGACACTCGTTATGTTTCCAGGGATTAGATCCCTGTACTGAACAACATCACAGCACAAACCATCTGATTTTCTGGTAATGTCTTGTTCACATTTCCTGATCAATAAAAATCTGAAAAGAAACTGCAGTCCCTGCAGTACTTCATCAGCTCCCTCTCCCCAGCTTATCAAGTTGTTATCTCTACCCTTTGCTTGAAATTCTTCTACCTATTTTCATGTGACCATGTTCTTGCACCAACCAATTTGAATTAAAGTCAAGAATATGATTTCAAGAGACATTGTACTACTTTGCTAAAAATCCAATTATTCTGCATCTGCTGCATTCTTTTCATTCACTACTTTTGTAATTCTATCAAAAAGGCAATCAAGTCTAACTGGCAGTATTCATTCTCTATAACCCATGCTGACGACCGTGCACAGTCCCACTGTTCTCCAGGGATGAGAATATCTTACAATAAAGAAATCATTGTTACAATTTTTACTTTTTACACTACTGTGTCCTCTTTCCCAAATATTAACAGCTATAAAAAGCCAGGGTCCCTGACCTCTGTAACCACGCTTCAGACAAGAAAATTTTCAATAGCAGGTCTGTTACTGCATCCATTTACTAGTTGCCCACAGCTGCCACATCTCCTGTGAGCTCTGCCAGCCCTGTGGCTGAGCCTGTTACTAGCAACTTGCTGCTGGCTTTGCCCAGGGGTGACCAGGAGGATCCCTGGTGAGCAAGACATTCCTTGGCTGAACATCTTCAAGGCACATAGTATATAGAAGAGGAAGAACTTAGCGTATCTTGGCTAGCGTTAGGCATTTTATGGAAGCTTCAGATATCATGATCACAGCCACACCTAATTCCAAAGTGAAAAAAACATTCAAATGATAAAGAGGCATGTACCCTCAGATCTAGATAGGATGAATCAGTCTAATTTTGTTTTTTGTGGTGCACTTAAAACCACAGAGAAGGACTAGAAGGTACCTTATGTTTTCCTCCCACCTCAGGAATCAACAACATCTACACCATTACACACAGATGTTTTCTAATGTGTTTCTATGCCATACAATGAAGCAGATTTGGTAACCCCCTCAGGCATTCCATCACTGCATTTCACCCTTCTTTTATTTTTTTTTTCCTCCCTTACTACCTCGCCTGCAATGTTCATCACTGTATTTTAGGCCTGTCATCTCTCGTCATGTCCAGCACGAACAGATGACAAGTTATTGTTTTCCTTATAAGTAAGCAACCCCACATATGAGCTAGACAAACAATATTGCTGAAAGTACTTATAATATATGTATATATGATTCAGACATTTTCCTTTTGAAACTAATTTCAAATCATCCACCAACAGAAATTAGCGTGTCTTCTTAAGAACTCTTGCTTTCCAAGATCAAAATGTGGCAGCTCAGAAGCACATGTAAAAATGTAACGCCTACTCCTATACAGCATCCCAAGATTCATGTGAGATAATCATCTAAGGACTTTCACTTTAAAAATGGCATTTTATTTTCCAGTGACTAGATAAATGCAATATTTGTACTGAAGGCTCCATCCAAATCCCTACGGAAGCTTGTTTACACTAATTTAATACCATCAAACTATTTAAAGGCTATAAAAGTCAAGACAAAAAAGTCCTCATATAAACATTTTATTCGTAATACATCAAACAAGGCATGTTTTTTTATGCAACAAACATCTAGCTTTATGAAAATTACTAATTTGTTTGTAATAAGAAAATACCCAAGAGAAAAAGATTAATTTATATATGCAGCAGAGCCTAGCTGCAGATATAGGACTACACTTGAAGAAACACACAGAGCCGAATAGTGTTTGCTTTAGCACTACTATAAACAGTTCTGGTGCATCTAATCACTGCTGGTACTGATCTGACATTCTCATTCTACAGTTCTTTCCAGGTCAGAGCTCTTGCACCATTTCCACTAGGCTATCTTACCAAAACTGCATAAGGAAAGGCTTCTCTTATAGCAAACTTCATCTTTGCTACATTTGCTTTGCAATATCCTGAACTGCTCAAGACCCTGGGAAATCACTGGAGGTCTCCCCATTAACATCAGTAGCATTCGGATCAGATCGTATCTATCGCATCATGTCATCTGTATAAATTAGTGTTGCCTACAATTTACAAGCTCTCTTCAGGCATAATGGTATCACTGATTCTGCCTAAGGCAAAAGACATGAATCCTAAACTGATGGTAATAATGTAACAAACCCCAGCAACCTAGAGAAATGCACAGGGAAGCAATGTAAGCAAACACTTCGCAATGGAATCTCTCTTTCTCTTGATTCCCTTGATTTTCATTACTGCTAGCTAACATGAGCCCACGTGATTCTTCTCAAAAATCCCTGCCTAATCAGGAAAAACACTGGCTGTCACTCTGGCTGGGTATGCCATGGTCAACTACAAAGAAGAGCCTCTTTTCCTGTGCACAGACACCCAGTGGGGAGGAATTAAAGATAATTTCCATGATTTTATTTTGGTTGTTTTTATTTGTATTCCTTATATATTGCCTATGGGCTGATTTTTGGGTGGTTGTGTGTGGAGTCGGGAGTTGGAATGATGATCCTTATGGGTCTCTTCCAACTTGGAATATTCTATGATTCTATTTTATATTTATGATGCTTTAAAGAAATTATATGTATATATATAAGAAGCTATAAGGAGACACACAGTCACACAGAAAAATTCAAAAGAACACCAACATTAAAAGGCAAAAGAATTTATTATCCAGATAACTTTTCCAGAAGATGGTATTTGTCATTCCAAATATAAAACTGTTTACTGTCAGTTCTACTGTAATCATATAAGCTCCTCTTCGCTGTAGTAGAACACCAAAGAGTATCTGGGTTAAATCAATACTAAATGCTAACAGTTATTTAAAGAAGACAGTGGTGTATGCAGCTGAGTTCTTGTGCCACAGCACGCCACAATTCTGAACTCACCTGGGTAGCCTGTGTGCAGAACTGCTGCTCAGGACAGGCTGGAGCGATGGATGAAAGGAATTAACTACTCCCAAAGTCATTTTGATGTGTAAGCTTGTTGCTTCTTGCAGCAAAAGTGCCACAAGCCTTTTATTGCTGTATGTCTTACTGGGATCTGCAGATGAAGGCCACCTTCCGTTCACGCTTTAAGCTGTTGCTTATCAGTGTGGGGCCTGAGCACCTTCCATGCAAAATCAGTCTCTCTGTGGAGAATCCCATCTGAACTGAGTGGACATGCATGCAGGAGTGAGACTTTAACCCCTAATACAAGCAGGTAGTGGAGTGTTAATGTCCCTGTAGCAGTGAGCATTTCAATTTGCTCTCTAAGCAATGTTAAAACACACCAGGTCAAACTACCAGTGCAGTTCTAGCCCGGAGCCTGCAGGAACAGATGTTTCTGCTCACTATCCCCTTAACCCCCTGCTCTGCTGCCAAGACATCACTGTACTCTGCAGCCCTCACCTGAAAAGCAATGCTCAACATCTGGGCAGACATCCCAGCAGAGGGTTAAACACCAGCTGGTAACCTGTAATGGGATCATTAGAGGTTTGGAGGAGCTGCAGATTGGAAAGAATAATGAATAAATTAAAGACTTAAAAGATTTCTTTATCACTGGCTAACAGCAGCACCTGGAGAAAATTCAGGGAAGAGACAAAAGACGGAGAGGTACGATGGGGCTGAAAGGCCTTCAGAAAGGGACGTGGTGTGAATAAAAATGCACAAGTGTAAATACCGATAAAAATTGAACCAAGCCAGAGATTGTCCTAAAATTGGCTGTGTCCTGTATAGGTTTGATGTAAGAAAAACTGTACTGCCCCTAACAAAATTTAGTTCCATAACCAGATTACCTCTCCAATTAAGGGATGTTAGAAAACAGACTTTCCTGGAAGTCCTGCAATTCATTCTGTGGGAAACAGTGTGAACAGCATGCCTAATGAGGACAGTAATAACAACTTTACTTCTAGTTATAAAGGAAGTTATTCTTCCTTTCCTGTCACCTTTGCCTTAACAGGAATAGCTTTCTTATCTGTCTATTACTTGTGTGGAGTTTTCTCTTGAAGAAATCTACAATCTTCCAGACTCCGTAATATGCTTGTCTTTCGAGTTCCTTAGTTCTAGACACTAGCACTAATGATGGGCTCTGTCCTTTGCACACAGATGTCCATAAAGTAAAGAGCTCCAGCACAGCTGACTGGGAGGTTACCATGCCAAGCAGCCATACACAGCTGTCTGCACTGTCCTGCTGCTAAGCCTCCACATGCAGCTTCCTTGCTTTAGCTCAAAATGCTACACTGTTCTTCCTAGACCATCATCCTTGCTGGCCTCTTGCTGGTCCTGGCACGCAGTTGCAGCCAGAAAACAGAGCAGGGTCCAAGCACGCTCATATTTCATGTACAACTGGAATGCTTGAACTGAATGAGCCAGGTCCTCCTTGGAGAAAACAGGACAGGAGTTTTGCCAGGATCTGGCACTGATAAAAACCTTCCTTAATTTTCACTGTGTTTACCAGCAGTTTGTCGTCCCTCAGATAGGCATCATTCCTTTTGTAAATATTTCCAGCTCAACTGCTGCCAAAGATTTTCTGGAACTCCAGCATCCCATTCTCATAACCCTTCCTATACTCCCATGAGTATCTGAGAAGCTACAGGGCAGTCCAAACTGAGCAGCCAGGATGGTTTTTTTCCAGCCTAGAGTGGTCCTGAAACTCCAATTTGCATCTCCTTCCATGATTTCAATGCTTCAAATATATTTTCCCAAATTACACTTGCCAGTGTAGGATTACAGAGGAAGAATTTTTCTCTCCTTGCCAGAGATATAAGGATGGTTGTCGCAGTAATGGCAGCAGTTTCCTGATAACATGATATGTGGTACCGATAAACGCTTCAGAAATGACATATTTTACAGAGGGACTACTGCAATTTTTTCTCTCCCACACAAGGATTAGTTGCTCACTGCATGCTACACTTCTGCTTTCACTGGGTCCTTATCTGCCCTGCAGCTTCCATGTGCTGATTTGCCCCACAACTGGAGCACAAAGCGGGGATCACAGCCTGCCTGTGCTTCAGTCCAGCCCTATCCAGGCAACATTCAGGGCCCCAAAGTTCTTCACACAAAAACTGTTTTCCTATCCAGAATCCCCTTTAAATCTGGATCATATTAAAATGACAATTGCCTACACTTAAGGAAGTATATGCAGCATATTGCTCTCCTGCAACACTTTATTTCTAAAAGCCATCACAGCTCCTTTTAGATTAAATATCTTTCAAACAATTCAGCCTAAAATACTGGATTGATGTCTACAAAACGAACACCTCTTTAAAGTTCTACAGAAATAACTTTTGGATGAGATGTCAGCGTTAAATATCTGAAAGCATAAACATTTTCTAAAGCCTATTACAAAAGAGCTTGGGTAGAAAGGTCTGAAAACAGCTTAATCTGGCCCATGCCTCACACCTCCCTTCTGGAGGGGGCACGGCTCCACTAATTACAGCCTCCAAGAGATGATAATTATGGGAGCAGACAGGTACCCCAGGCAGCACCACGACATTTTGTTCAGCCACGTGCTTTCCCTGGCGGTCGTGCCTTGGTGGCAACCTTCCTCTGACCTCCCCAGCAGGGAGTGCAGCTCGGCGATGACTGAGGCATCCAGTAATTCTGCTGTCAACACGGGACACAGCAAGACAGACCAATTCCCTGTGTGCTGTAACAAATCCCCTAAAGAGAGGAATGCCTTCAGCTGCAGTTTCACACTCTGCAATTGGTTTCAGCATAAAACAGAATTTCACTTGTAAAAAGCCTAATCTGGAACAGAAGCGCTGATGCTTAACCTCAGAGTGCTAAATTTTCCTCTGTGCCTTTTGAGAAATAATGGAAGCTTCTGTCCTGCATGTAAGGCCTCCCCCCCATCATTTATGAAATACAAAATACTCCAGGCAGCGCTTTCAAATAAACTGGTTCAATTACTGAAAAATTACCTTTTACCTGTTCAAGTGAGCTGAGAAAACCCAGCTTACCAAGAATTCAATTATGTTTTCACACATGCAGGAATGAATGTACTCTGCAGAAATATGTCAGACTGAATATTCATATACTTATTTCCAGTGATCTGAATTTCACTGCAGCAGTTGGTGAGGGTGAAGGCTTTGATCCGTGGGCAAAGCATGCCCTTTGTCTAAATGCTGTACAACATGTGGCAATTACAAGCAAAACATCTGATACAACTACCAGTGAACTACCATGTCCCAAGTTTTACTTTCATATGTTGGAGGACATCTAAAGTTCATATAAAAACATCCATTAAATTCCCTTTAGTTTCCCTGTCTCTGTGTGCTTTTGCTGACCAGTATTTCATTGATTTATCCCATAGCCCAGTCTCTGCTTCATCTGAGCTTACTGTGAGGAGGAAATGGGAACAACAGTCCCTGCATCTTCAACTGCTTTCCAAACCCCCATGAGCTTCCAGTGGGAACAAATGAAGCAAAAGAGCAAAAGCAACCATGGTAGAAACTGCACAGACTTCTGTGACTGTTTCATTTGCTAGTAATTCAGTTAAAGTAGCATCTGCTTGCACAGATCTGCATGAGATGATGGAAAACTACAGGTACCAGTGAAGAAGTCTTAATTACCAGTGGATGTGGCAGGCCTTCAGCCTGTGAGTGGAGCACCCTGCCTACCTAACCCCACTCCTCTTGTCCTTGTGAGGGCTTCTACTCCTCCTGGCAAGGAAAGTATGTTAGAAACAGCTGCTATTCCTCCTTCTGCTGCTTTCCCTCAGTGGGAGGATGGCAGGAATAGTTGCCAGCAAGGCAATGGCTCAGCTGATGCCAGCTATTTTTACATAAGAGCACAGTCTTGCAGGCTGCTGCTGCCCACCTGCTTGGAAATCTAACTGAGCACTTTGCAGGATAAGGACCTGTGATGCTGCCTTTTGCACCACAAAGTGCCTCCAAGGTAACTAATACTTTAAACACTTCAATTTTGTTCAGCTGAAGTACAAGAAAAGACTTAATCCAACTACTAATGAGATCCTGAGGTGCAGCTCCACTGTAATCAGCAGTGGAAGTTATATCAGGTCCAAATGTGACATTTTCAAGCACAGGTACCTGGAAATAAGGATGCAGCTCTCCAGTCACTTTAAGCTACTATTATCTGTTTTTTTGAGCTGTCATAAGATGAAAGTCTTGTCCTCTCCTTTGTACTGCATTTCCACTCACATGAGGTAGATTGAGTGGCAGATCTGGCTGAAAATTCACCTTATGGCTGAGTTACTTTTAATCTGGAGCTTTCTAGTGTCACCTACTGTGTAGCTGCATAAAACCATATGGCAACAAAAAGGAGGTGGTGAAGGAGTGAGGGCAGGGGCTCTTTCAGCAACAGGCACCATATTATTGTTTTAGAAATGTTTTTACAGTTCTTACTCCAAACTGCCTAGACAGAAAAATGACATCTAACCCCAAGCAAAAAGAAAACAATCAGTTATGAAATAGGAGCTACTACAACTTCCCTCTGAACTCTTTGAGAGCACTGCATTATACAAAAGATCACTGGTATTCCACTGAGAAAACTGAAATAAAACTAAGAAAATTTCGAAATTTTGAATACTTTTGCTTTTGCTTTTCCCTGTACAAAAATTTCATAGCATGATATTCAACTTTCACAATTGCTTTACAGACATTTAAAAGACAAAGTTCAATTTCTTGCACCTGTTGGGGCATTCACAGCCAGCCAGCGAATAACCGCAGGAATCAACCGAACCAGCATGAAACCTGTCTCCATATTGCATCCAGTCCCCTCGCTTATTGCAGTAGAATCATAGAATCATAGAATCACAAGGTTGGAAAGGACCTGCAAGATCATCTAGTCCAACCATCCTCCCATTACCATTGCTACCACAAGCTACTAAACCATATCTCATAGCTCCTCATCCAGACGCCTCTTGAACACTGCCAGGGACGGTGACTCCACCATCTCCCTGGCAGGCCATTCCAGTGCCTGACCACTCTCTGAGAGAAAAAGTTTTTCCTTATGTCTAACCTAAACTTCCTCTGGTATAACTTGCAGCCATTTCCTCGGGTCCTGTTTGTTGCCTGGGAGAAGAGGCCAAACCCCTCCTCATCACAACCTCCCTTCAGGAAGTTGTAGAGTGCAATGAGCAATACCACCCAACTGAATCCAAAACCTATTATCAGTGGACTCATTTTGAAATAAAACTTCAACAGAAGACTCGTTGCTGTGCCATTCTCCAAAGGATTTCCCTGCGGCAGTATGCCTTTCCTAAAAAATGTCATTATTAATGGAACTAATTTCTTACAGAGGTTTACAAGTCAGGTCAGTTACTACAGCAATTATCATCAAATCCAAGCCAGCGTATTATCAGTCAGTGCTGATACGTGAACCCAACAGATAATAACTATCCTAGAAATGTCCTAGAGTAATGAGGATACACATAAAAAAAGCAGATCTTTATTCATGCTCAGTATTGATATATAACAGCAAATTCACCCCTTGCTTCCCAAATATAATCCAGCTCTAGCTTCCAGCTAGCTAGCCAGCACAATGAGCATTAAGAGCATCAGTCATTCAGCAGAAATATGCTTACATACGTCAGTAAATCGATTCGCCACTAACATCTGCCTCAAAAAAAGTTTTGTTTGGCAGTTCTTACTGCCGTACCACCTGGGAAATGAAAATATCCGCATGTCACTATGTACAAGACTGCTTCTCATATATAAAAGAATTTCTAATTTTACATCTTCATCTGGATGCTAACTGCACAAGATTCTCAATTTACTATTAAGTTAATAACCCCCAGTCCTTACAATGCTGTGGGATATGAGCACATGAGAGGAGGAGATCAAGAAAAGCCCACTCAAATGAGAAAAGTGAGAAGAGGAGAAGGAAACCACACAACACCCCAGTTTCAGACCCATCCACCAAGGCCTTGGCAGAAGAGAGAAGCTTTGCACTGTGAATGGAAAGAACAAACTTGAGCTATGGTGAACGGTAGATGGGAACCAGTTTCATAACCAGAGACCTACTGTGGAATATGCTTGAGTATACATGGACTAAAAAACTTAACTTGTGAATAATTCTAGATGCAGCTAGTCAGTGCATGTATAAATACTAACACTATGAAAATATTTGCATTTGGTACCTGTTAGAAAGCTTTCATTATAAACTCCAAACAAATATTAGTTTGGAGCAAAGACCACATTAATAGGGCATAAACATTTCAGCAGGACGGCAATATTTGATGAAGTATGGGAAAACATATTAAAAAAGTCTTTAGACAAAACGCTTTTTTTCTTAAGACTTAATAGAATGCCTGGTATTGATTGCCAAAATTTTACCTACCTTCTCAACCGGGGTATTTTCTTCACTTGTTACACTTGCTTTTCTTGATTCATTTTTTGTTCTGCTCAGCCTCCGGGAGACCTTCTCTCTAAGCAAAGTGGCGTATCCAATGTGTTCGTAGATGGGATTTGTCGTCATTTTGGAAATATACTCAGAAGCCTTTGTTTCTATGTACAACGTTATCAAGCCATCTGTTACTAGATCATGGATTGATTCAAATCTTTTCTCCCCAACGAAGTGCTTCCCATCATAGAACAACCTGTAGTTTAAGGTCTGATTGCCAAATCTGCACATACCAGAAGAAAAGGAGGGAGAGGACAAAAAGACAGAGAGAAGAATGTCAGAGGGAATTCACACTTCAAAACACTTGAAGAGATCATTTTGCTGACAAGTCGAACAGTCTTGACTGCATACGGAACATGCACATGGTGCAAACGCATCTCTGTGGTGCCCCAACTCAAATCAAAACCCAAACCTAACTGCACCCCATGGAGTAGGATACAAGCCACATGACTCAGATATACATGGGTTGAATATAAATCCTGAAGGGCCTTCAAAAGCCAAGAGAAAGGCATGTTGCCACTGACATGACCTTACGTGGGATGCATAATTGTGTTGAGGACTGGCCTGTCCTGAAATGTTTCTGAGGTCCAGAAACTGGAGGATTTTAATAATCACGGCCATTATTTACAGCCAAGAAGAGATGGACACTTCTAGCCAGCAACTCGAACCCAAAGGTCTGAGCCACCCTCTGGTAGGAAGCCAGGGAGACTGAGCTCCTAATTCTGGGAGGTGGAAACTATGTGTAAATTCATGGCAGGTGTAAACTTCATTTTTTTTTTTTTTAAATAGATGAAAAAGTGAAGCGTTGCAGCAGCATGTTCTGCAACAACACCAATGTGGAATTCTACTCTTGACTAAAGGATTCAGTGATATGACACTGGCTTATGTGGCCCTATGTTGTACCAAATGTGTGTATTTTATACACTTCCTAGGGCATTCAAATCAAATGGTGTAAGTCTCTTATTTTTTCACCCAAGTTTTTTACATGAAATCTCAATTTTGAATCAAATTCATTTTTTAAGTCTACAAATATTATCTGGATGGACTTAGAAATCACACAGTTGTGTCAAAACAGCAGGGAATTTGCCATAATCCCCATCCTTTAGTAGTTCTTTTTATTCTTTGAATCTCTCTCCAAAACCTTAAGAAATTACATTTGTTCTTTTTCAGCTGACAAAAGTTGCTTTTAATTTACAACACTTTGCAATTGGCATGACTCACCAGCTTTCCAACTCTACCATCTGCGCATCAATATGAACTCTCAGAAGGATTTCAGCACCATTTCACAGCCAGTTGGGATAAGCAGTTTTGCTACTGGCTTACTAGTAGGAAGGTAAAAATGAGGACTTCTATTTTGTGCATGTCCCACAGAAGGAATAATGTTATAAGCATTCTAACATACTGGCAAGGAGTTTGTTTTTTCAAAATCCAGTAGAATATCTGGTCCTTTTCACATTAACACAAAATACCTTTAAGACTGTCACATGGGAAGGTTTTGGATGGCACAGCTAAGACAGGAGCAGCTGTATCTTCAAGAAAAGGCACCTATGAGGGGAAGTGAGGCAGTAGCTTGGGATCTCACTGAATTTTGAGTTCAGGTGTACAACAGTCTTCCTCCTGTGAGCATCCCATGCTCCACACTGTATTCTACAGTGAGCTTGAATTTCACTTGGGGGAAGATTTCTGATCTGGTGCTGGACTTCATTATTATCCTAGGCCTGATTCTTTAAATATCAACTGGTATTGCTGGTGTTGGTGTAAAATACATCAGCTCAGAGAACAACCTAGCTGAGTCCTCTGTTGGTACATTCTTCCTTTGTCCTCACCTACATATTGTAGAGTTTTCAAGTAGAAGCTGCATGTTTATCCCACTGCAACACTCAATTCTAGGTAGCAGAAATGCTGAAAACAGGCAGTCGCTTCTGAAAGCCATCTCCTAGCGAAGTGCTAACACACAGACATAGTTAAGTGTGGTGCTGCAATAGTCAGGCTGCTGACAAGAGGGTGTAAAACCACCCCAACACCATGCAGTGTTTTAAGTACCCGTGGGTGCAGACATCCCTCAGGCGGGACTGACATTGCCTCCTCCATCAAGCACCTGTACAGCTGAACTGTAAATCCCTATTAAAACAGCATTTACCTGAGAGCGAGTGTGTAGCAGCCAGGTTGCCTCTGGCTTTCTCTTAGAATGTACGCTCCTTCTACGCCAGCAAGTATCTCATCTGCTTGCTCCCGAGAAATGATCCCGTGGAACCTAAGGGAAGATATTTTTCAGAACAACCCCATCAGAAATGCCTCTCCACTCTACTCCAGAAACTACTGAAAAGCTTCTGAAATGAGACTGCAGATGTAGCAGCACACAACACTGTCTAACATTTGTGTGAAGACCTGATAAGTGAGAAGTGAAGAGCAAACAACAGCCAAGTGTTCCCCCAAAATCTTCTTCCATAAATATACCTTGTTTTTACAACTTTTCTCCTCTACCAGTCAATACTTCTCTTCTTTATTTCCTCTGGAGAAGCTTTGTGGGGACAGAATAGAAAAATGGGCAATAATGGCAATATTTTTATTTTAAATGCTGATGATTTCAAAAGAAGAGGTCATTCTTATTACTAGTTTGCTTTAGCTTTTAATACTGCTTCCTTAAGTCTGTAGCTGAAACTAAGAAGAAAAATGGCAACAGTCACTTAAAATTCTTTTCTGTACATACTGAAGTAGAAGATATTTCACATCCTTGAGAAAAACAGTTTTCTTTATTTCAGTCAAGTTCCTCATTCTGTGTAGCAGTACCTCTGTGATTCTTTTGCTATTGTATTTTATGAAAGAAAGAGGCCATAGGATGCACAATTAACCTTACAGTAATCAATGTTTAGTTGTGATCCTTCTGTAAGTACAAACAAAGACTTTACAACAGTTTCAGTCTTAACTCCTACACACATTTTGCTAGCTGATAAGTTTCCAAGGAATCTCTTTCAGAGATTCTGAAAGTTTCTATTTTTGCCACTGTCTCTGAAAAATGGCACCAAATTGTACTGACCTGAAGCATTTTCTCTTTTCTGACAATACATTTGAAGTGGCATATTTCTAACACTACCTCTGGCATGGTAGTGGAAGAGAAGAAAAACACACTGGATGTAAATGCAATTGTTCTATTCTCTTAAGTTGTATTTTCACAACTTATATATGCTGGAAATATTAGATTTTGGTGATTTTACCATAGTAACTTTATATTCAAATATATGTAAATCGATTCATTCTTTCTGTACTGCTGGGGACACAGTCATTTCCTGCAGCATCCAAATCAAAACAAGCATCCTCCAGATGACATAATTTAAGCATGTTTTTACCAGTAAACTTGTGGCAATTTGTACACCTAGTTAAAAATAATGAGCACCACCAGAAGCTTATTATAAAATAAAGCAAGCTTTAGTGTAGATAGTAAAAAAAAAAAAAAACTCTCTTGGTACTCAGTATAAGAAACTACTGGGACAGGATACCTGGGGCACCTGTGAAATTTCTTTAACCACAGGTGTTAAGCACTGGGTAATCCATGCATTTCTCATGTATGTTTACAGTAAATATATGTATGGGCATAAAACCAGTTGTGCATGGTGTGAGATTGCCTGGACTCAGCCTCCTGTCTGTGACAGCAGCAGACAATAAATGCTCATGGAAAGAGTACAGGAAGCAGTCAAATACTTCTTTCACTTCACATCCCTGTCCATCCATCCATCCATCACTGGTTAAGCCAGAAGTAGTGCCCATCAGGTGTGACCTTATCCTTCATGAATCAGAGAGTCAAACTTGGAAAATCTTCAGTATCACTATGCTTTTGGCCTCCTCAGCATACCATGGCAATGAACCTGAGAAGGACACTGTGAACTCCCCTACTGGGCATTCGCTGGGGAAGGTCTGTTTGTCTTCTATATGCTGCAGTCCATCACTTTGCTCTGCCTTTCATTTGTTCTACACTCTAAATACAATGGAGAAGGAATGGGGAGAGGGGGACCACAACTACCTGCACTGCTTAAAATGCAGCCACACTGTGGATTTATACATTAATATAATTTTATATTTTCTATTTCTTTCCCTAGGAGGTCCTGATCCTCTTTCCAAGTACTACTGAGTACTGAGTCAATTGCTGGCACAGGGCTGTCCCTGGTGGTTCTGAAATCTTTCTGAATGGTAAGAATGGATGTGATATCCCCGAGGTGACTTCCTGCAGTTCTGCCAGCCCCACACACACCCACGGGATGCCAACTAGCAGGCACTGCATGGGTGAAAGGTTGTTGCAATGGTTTTTTAAGTCTTGCTTGAGACAGTGTGATGGCTTGCTTAGCTGAATGCTGTCTTCAACTCTGTTGTACTCCCACGGCTAGATCTAAACTCTCTACTGTCAAAGATAGTATTAAAAAAAATGAAACTCAGTAATTAGGGGCAAGCTGCTGGCTCTTGAGCTTCTCAAGAGCAGAAAAGGATCGTTAAACACAGTTGTGCCTGGGATGGAAGAAAATAAGAACATGGGATCTCAGCAGTTTAGCCAGTGATAAGATGTTAAGCCTCAGCAAATTACTCCAGTAAAGGCCAAATGCTAGCACTGCAAGTGGTACTCAACCAGCAGGCCGTGGTGGCAGCTGCAATGGCTTCTCCCTTTCAGCTTTACCTGCTCAAAATTCTTTGCAAATACTGAATCCAGCTCCTTTCAAGTAAGCTATTGACAGGTGGGGAAACTGTTAAGCTTGAATAAATTATGCTCTAGCGGTCCCTTATTTTCCTTACAACAAAAATGCACCAACACTTGGGCTATTTTAGACCTTGTAACTTTACCAGGGTCAGCAGTACTATGACACGCAGCAGCAGGTGTGCACACTTCCATATCCAGGTGTGTTAGGGAGGAGGAAGCATAAGGACACCCTTAAAAAAGGCACTGATGGAGGCAAGCTGCCCATCACAGGGCCACTGGTAAGTTAAAACAACAAGAATAAAAGGAAAAAACACTCAAGACTATATCTTTTTTTTCCCCAAACTGTCCTCACAAACATAAACCTGCAAGCTCCAATAGTGGCACAGATTGTGAGCAGCAGTACTGAACTCTAACATCAACAACATCGATACAGTATTAGGCATTAGCTTCCAGTTGAAGCAAAAGGTAAAAGAAATTATTTGTCAGAACTCCACTGTGGTTTTCTGTTGTTGTTATTGTTTTAATTCTAGAACTACAACTTTCAGCTATGCCCAACAGATATTTAAAAGAGAAGGGTACTTACTCTCTTCCATAATACTTTGGTCTGTTCTCCACCTAGATTTTGAAAGAAAGGAAAAAATGTTTCAAACAGTTTTAAACAAGCAACATAAAAATAAATTATGCTTGATTATTAATGAGAACTACTGCAACCATATAAGTGCTGAAATCCTGCAGGTTCAAAACTGTGACCAGAACATGATGACCAGAACAGAACAAGAAAACCAAATGAGAAGAGGTGGTTTTACTGATGGATTTCTAGAAGAATAGCACCTATCAGAGGTTAAAAAAAAATACAGAACTATATAAAATTGCATAAAATCTGATCAATTGCATAAATAATATGTATTAGTATTTTTTTTGCCAGTCTAATAGTTATACTATAAAATAAGACCTTTTTCATTATATACCCTTTATCTTCTGATAAACATTTTTTATTTTTTGTCTACACGTGGCAAATAACCTAAGATTAAAAAAAAAAAGAATATTCTTGGCAAAAACAAGGTTTCTGGTTTTAGACAAAGTCTTAAATTCCTTGAAGTCTCAAGAACGTGTGGGCCTAATCCAAAGTACACTGAGTTTGCTGGAAGGACTCCCAATTATTCCAAAGATCTTTGGACCAAGTTCTAGGAATGCAATGTTTGCATACAGAAACTTGGGATAGTCTGATGCTTGCATTTATTCCTCAAGCTCCAATAATTGATAAGTTCTCTGAAAGCAAACCCCAGCCTTGTTAGCCCCTTATTTCTTTTGCCTTGCTCGCTGAACTGCCTCTCGGTTCCTGGAAGGGCTCTGCAGGTGATGCATGGCCCGGCGCGCAGCAGGCGGAGGCCGGCAGAGGGCACGGCTCCCCCAGCGTTCACCCTGCGCTGAGACCCACCCGATCCATCTGCAATTGGTCTGGGCATCCTCACACAGACTCCAGGACATCCACATGCACGTTCTTGTTTTGATTAAATCTCCTTATTTCGCTCATAAAAACTTTAAATTCATGGAGGTCCTTTGCTTCTAAATAACAAATGCGTGTCATTTCTTTTGATTCAATAATCTATACACCGTGCACTAAATTGAAGCAGCTGCCTTTGTACCCTGCTGTCGCTAAGGCTCCAATGCAGTGCAAAATGAACTAAAGTCTGTATAGAAGATAATGAGAATCTTCAATGGAAGTCCTATGTGAGTTCAATCAAGTCCTGACTGTGCTTCTTTTCCAGCTCGACGTTTCTTTCCCAGCACAGCTCTGACAATAGCAGTATCATACCCTTGAAATTCCTACCCAGGAATAATACTCTGATCCAAACATTTTGGAGCTTTGAGGAGCAGGATTAAAAGCAAAAGTGAAACGCAGAAGAGAAGAAAGACCAAAATCAGAGAATTGCCAAGTGCAGGTGCTGTGTTACTGTGTGCAAATACAGCAACTCAGAAATAACAGTATATGAATTCAATTTCTTTTTTTAACATTCTTAGTTCACTTCTCATATGACCACTGGAAATTTGAAGAGTATTCAGGCTTCATGTAAAAGTCATCCACATCACATAGAAACTAGAAGAGATCAAAGAGGTCTTCATTAAAATTGTTACTATTCGAACCAGCCTAGCTCTATCTCTGAACAATGCCATATTTTTGTAAGTAAAAGAACTCAAGAAAAAGCTGTTACCTCAGAAAGAGAACACGGTTGATATGTTGATAGAATCACAGAATCGTTTGAGTTGGAATGGACGTCTAAAACTAATCTAGTCCCACTCTCATGCAATGAACAGGGACACCTACAGCTATGTCAGGTCCTCAGAGCTCTGTCCAGCCTAACCTTGAATGTCTCCAGGGATGGGGCATCCACCACCTCTCCCAGCAGTGAGAATGTTCATTCTGAGTAGCCTGACTCGGCTTTATCATCTTGGACCTGTCATCCGTATGGACCTGAATGACCTTCCAAAATATATTTTTAGTTGGGAGCTTAATTAAAAATGGGTATCAGAAGCTGGGTTAGGTTTATGAGACCACCACATACAATCCTCTCTATTGTGGAAAAAAAGGCCAATTTACAGTACATTGAAAATGGTGACAAGGAACAAGCAGAAGAAGTTTCACTCCCACAGAAAGCCAAATAAAACCTTCACATCACAGAAGGTGAAGTGTGATCTTGGATTCAGAATCTGCTTCTTTAAAAAAAAAGTGATTTGCCTTTGCCTTGATTCTATACACAGAATAAACCCGAATGCTTTCAGTGTACCTCAGAAAGATTAAGAGATGGGTTAGCACTACAAGCACCTGCCATCAAAACTGCCTGCAAGCACAACTTCCCCCACAAATACAAAAAATATAATAAAGGTACAAAAGCAATCCATAAATATCCCTGTCAGCAAATGGAGGCACATTTTGAATCCCTCTCACAACACCTTTTTATGCAAAAATCCAAATTTGTCTGTGACACTTTTATCATTTAACAAGCAACCAACTGGAATGCCCTGCACACTGTGATTTCCCTTTTTCCTGCTGTTCACAAGTTAAAAGATTTGCTCTTCTGAGAATCCACACAAAGCCCATCAAATCCTCTCTCCCTCCCCTCCTCCCTAAAACAGAAATCCCTGATTCAACACCTTTATAGCATCCATGTGTCTAAAGCAGCCACAGTGTCAGCACTTTGTTTTAGGCAAGGAAGATATTGCAGTACGCTGTGAAGTGAAGCTGCACATCTGCCAGACCATCCAGGAACACAAATGAAAGCTGTGTTGTGCTGGAATTGAGAAACTCACTTCTTCTGTGCTCACTGCAAACTTTGGCCTGAAATAAATCATTAAGCTCCTAAAACCAACTTCTCTGCTAGGAACAAACACAAAGAAACAAAGTTACAGTGAGAGAAAAGATCAAAATGACATCAGGGTCTCTAGATCAAACCCAGAATGATGGATTGAACTTGGAAATAAACCAAAAGCCAACACAATGGATGGAGCAGAAACTCAAAAGTATCAAAGCAGCCAGTAGTTCTGCTTTACACCGACGGCAGACTCTGTACAGACTTCAAGGAAAAGCCTGTATCCCAAAAGGCAAAGGTGACTGAATTCAGTTGGGATTAGCTTTTCCTCTCCTACTATAAATGGGCTCGTGTGCACGCACACGAAGTCAGACAGATCTGACACAGAGAATCCTTCAACAGAGACAGGACAGAAAACCCACAGGTAGACAAGTGACTGCTTCCAAGTCGGAGGAGCCCAGAATAATCAACCTTATTCTGAGGACACGAACACTTAATTTTTTAATTTACTTTTTAATAGATAAAGGACAACAAAGAATACTTTTATCAACTGCTATACAGTCCACACAATTTCTTTGTTGAAAAAGTAACCACATTTGCCAGGTGGCTTTATAAAGCACTTCAACTCTTCTGCCTAGACATTCAGCATGCGAAGAAATCTGTGGGGCTGAATCATTTAGGACTCTCACATAGACAGGGCAAATAACATATGGGAAATAATAGGTCTTCACTAGTGAAAATATATATTTATCTTAAAGAGCATTGTAACTTGCTTTTACTACCCCCACATAGAGAACAAACAAAATGGATTCTGTGTCTTCACTAAAGGTGACAGCTTTCAAGTTAAATGTGAGATAGTAATTTTCAGGCTTAGGAAAAGGTATTATTGCCAATCTCAAACCAAACAGGTTGTTGCAGAGCAGGCATTTCTGGCCATTACTCCAGAAATCTGGTGAAAAGCACTGAAAATTAGTACTGAAATGCACAGTTGTATGAATTATGAATTATCAATGAATGTCAAAATTGATCAGGAAATACAAATTATAGTGAAACAGCCTTAAATCAATAATAGTTCATCAGTCTTACAAAGCCAGCAACATTCAACAACATCTAATCTTGAAGCACACTCAAAGACAAATGAAACTCAGCCCTCCAAAGGCATTTATTTGGAAGACTGTTTTGAGAGGCTCTGCAGAGTCCATCCTTCGTCTATCCTTGACTCTGAGCCTGCCAAACCCGCTCCTCCTCAGCCTCCAAAAAAGACTCATTCCTACATTTAATATAGTTTTACAAGTTTTTTACAATGTTACAGCATATTCTTCAAGGTATGAAATCAGTTGCACTGGAGTTCAACCTCAACGCTGAGAAAGAACTAAGCCTTCTACATAAAAACACACTAGCTATCTAAGTTAATTCAGTATACTACTTTCACATAATTTTTAAGTTTACTGAATTTTAATGCTCTGGGATTTGTGGCTTCTCTTTTGGCCAGGATGGTTTAGCCCTAGAATGACATACTCCTGCTAATGTACAGCTTATTGTATTAAAATCCTACAGCACTCTGCAGATAACTCATCACAAAACTACTGGGAATCACACAGGCAGGAGGTGAGTATGCCCTAATGTAATAGACTTTCATTGCAAGCATCTACATCCAAGCCACACTGCACTGAAGATTTGAGATACCCTGAAGAATTCCTAAGTACAATCACAGAAATAAGATAACTCTAATTCAAAAAATAAAAAACGAATTAATTTCTTTTCAGTTTCATTGCACGAGACATATTTCTTTATCCAGTAGCCAACACTGAAGCCAAGAAATGTGATGGAAACTGAGAAATCCCTCTAGGACAGCAATCTGTCTAATTCAGAAGGGCCAGCATGATATAACATCATAGGCCTACCTATTTCAACCACTGCTTTAATAGAACCACAAGGAGGGTATGAAAGGGGAAGGGGAACAATAAGGTGCATAGCTTTTTGTTCATCTCCCCCATTATACAGAAAAAACAGAGAAACAAGATCCAGGAGTTTAAAATGTCAGTGTGGTCAATCAGTGCAGGCAGTAAGACATTTTCCCAAAGGAATTTTAATCAGATATGATTTTTGTTTGGAAAAAGTCTTATTAATTTTTCAGTAATTCTAGCTGACTAGCCATAAATACGGTTTTCAACTCAGCAAAAGAGAAATAATAGTCTGGAAGAGAAGTCTTCAAAAGAATGGAGACTGTACAGAAAATGGAGTTTACTGTCCAAATTGTTCAGCTTTTGGCACAACTTCATGAGTCAACTGCAAACTTCTGCCTCAGAATCAATGACAGAAAAATATTAAGAGAAATTTTAAGCCCTCATTAACAGAAGTATAATAGAGTAAAAAAACGATGCTGTATTTATTTCCTTCTATGTTTTTTTCTTTTTGCCTACAAATTTGTCTTAAATAAATTTCTACTTAGATCAGTTAGAATATAAATTACCTCTGCATAGGAGAAATTACTTTACATCAATGCCTCTTCATTTAATAAGGGAGATTATTATTTTTTCAAGGAAATATTTATCTACCCTTTTTTACCACCTTTTCCTTACTTTTTTGCTACTATTTTTTTCAGGCTTGCTGGTTCCACTGTCTTCAAAGAGAAGCAACACTTTTTTTTTGAGAAAAGCATCATGTCACACAGCCTGTTTCTAATTTTGCTAGTATGAATAGCAGCCATGTAACAACACCTGTATTCTCTGGCCAAGGACATGCCGTTTACAGGCAGTCACTATGTGCATACCTAATGAAAAACTGCTCTTTCCCCCTAAGATTTCCAGTCAGTGGCACTCAGCATGACCAGTGGGACAAGCTCCAATGATGAGCCCATACAGACCACATAACTTTGCGAGTATGTTCAGATATTTTGGCCACGTGATCATAGAATATCTTGAGTTGTAAGAGTCCCATAAGGATGACTGAGTCCAACTCCTGGCTCTACACAGGATTTATTCACAAATCAGACCATATGTCTGAGAGCATTGTCCAAATGCTCCTTGAACTCCAGTAGTTCGGGGCAACGACCACTGCCCTGAGCAGCCTGTTCCATGCCCACTGCCCTCTGATGAAGAACCCTTCCATAACCCAGAACCTGACCCTTCCCTGACAGAGCTCCATGCCATTCCCTTGGGCCCTGTTGCTGTCACAGAGAGCAGAGATCAGCACTGCCCCTCCGCAGGATATAAAAACAAGTGTGCAGCCAACAAGACACCTTGTAACCCTCTCTGCAATTTCCATTCAGAAGGCCTCTAGCTGGAATCTTAAGTGTAGCTTTGGGTACCATGTCTCAACAAAGTCCACATCAATGGAATGAACAGGGATTCAGCAAACATGAAAGATGTGAAAAGAGATCGCCTAAAGAGAAGACAGAGGGGGCTGTAGCAGACACGTGGGAGAAAGGCAGTCTTCTTCAAGAGGAAGTAAGAATTTGTTCTCTGGGTGCTTACTAGACATGACTAGAAGCAATAGACTTAAACTGCATAAAAAGATAGGATTTAGATATCAGGGAAGTGTTAAAAATAATTAAGCAAACAGAAGTGTTCGTGAAATCTTCAGGTGTGGAAGGTTTTAAGAAGAGTATATGCAAACATCTCCTCTTGCTGCAGAGTTGTGATTCTCCTCCAGCCCCGATATGCATGATGCAGCTAGTTCCTCATGTCTGCCTGCTCTCAGGCTGATAGGAATCAGCAAGGAGCAGAAGGTAGCATAAATTACGTATAAAGCCACAGCAATACCACATTCCTGTCCACCTCAGGACAGCAGGGAGAAGGCAGTGGACAGAATGAATTACTCCAGAGCAGAAGGCCAAGCCACCAGGTGACGAACTGGTCACTGCTTACCCAAATAGCATAAAACTGTGAAGTGCCAAACAGTGCTGGCTATCTTAAATATATATATATATATATATGTCCTTCTATAAAACTTACAGTACTGGGGATAATATAAGACTGGAGTTCTTCACTGCAAGGCAGAATATAAAAGTTAAGACAAAGTGAAGAATTCAAAAGACTGCTTTTATTAACTACTGTTCTAAGCTGCTTAACTTCTGCGGTCTGATGGCTTGCTGTAACCTGTGGAGAACACAGATGCACAAGGATCCCTCCTCAGTGCATCACAGGGAAGCGCAGGAGCTCAGCAGATCTGATTGTTTCTATGACACCTACTGCAGGCTGATTTCCATTCCATCAAGGTTATTCCTGTCATTTTCAAAGACAAAGAATTTAACAAGAGTCAGATTGTTTTGTTCGCTTTCTTGTTTGCTTATGCCAAACTTTCAAAACAAGTTCTGTAAAGCATCTCTTATGAGGGTATTTTTAACTTGGGTTAGTTTCCTATCTGTGACCTTGAGCAAGCTCCCTCAGTCCACCATACAGTAATCAATACAATCAAAACACTTTAAACTCCAGAAGGTTATACAATTTTCCCTGATATTGACACTTGCCTCTGTTAGTAAAAGGGAATACATTTCTGTATACATTCAGCTTTCACATGGAAAAGCATAACTGAACAAGAAAAGAAAATACAAATATTTTGTTACCTAATAAAATAATGTACTTGTGAACACAAGCTAAAATAAATTGAAATAAATCATAATCAGGGAGACTGCTGCTAAGTAGTCAGGGGACATGAGATTCAAACAACTTTGATAACAAAACCAGGAGTCATTTCTTTTGTTACATGGTTTCCACTCACACAGTAAGGGCATCATTACATGGAAGAAGGAAGATCAATGTTACCTTGAATGTTAGATAAAAAATTTAAATATAGTATTTAACTGTGCTCCTTTTTTTTCAAGATTGACACGTTAAGTTATTTAAACAGGAGGAAAGATATCCCTAACAGCAGCAGATAAATGCAGAAAGCCCTAACAATGTTATAAATGCTGCCTGTGCTTCTGTAACCACTGAGAAGCACTAAAACCATCATATGACTGTCATAACCGTCCACAGTACAGCCTCACAAATGCACTGTGCTATGTTATCTGCCTTAGAACATTCCAAAATGCCATGTTCCTAACCAGACCACTGTTACTATTTGATGTAAAAACACGTCCCTTCAGCAAAGGACCTAGAAAAAGTGCTTGCAAATTACTAAATGAACATTTGCCAATCAATCTGTCAGAGACTGGTTAGAAATCAGTCAGGAGAAACCAGTTCAAAACTATGGACACGGGGTGAGGAAGGGAAATCAGGAAACAGGACATGTAAACTGAGAGTGATTAAGAGCAGGTGGAAAACTCAGAGGAGAGGGCCTTGAATAAGCTCCATCATAAAATGAGATATGTACTGTTACTTCAATACAACAGGGGAACATCTGTCCATGGAGACAGCAGAAGGATGAAAGCAAAAACACTAGCATCAACTCAGCTATTCTCCCATCATTGACTCTATTAATATTTCTGCTCTGTACCTGGGAACAGCATATCAGGTTATCTGCAAGGTCTGAAGAGAAATGAAGGAGCTTAGCTACTGCTAGCTACATTTCCCAGACTGCAAAATGTAGAGGTCTTATTAGATTCCCTGCTAAATACCAAGTAGGAGAGTATAGTTGAAATACGTCAGTACAGGTTAAATTATCATATTTCAAACAGATAGGCATATATTTTGGAAACAAACTTATAAACAAAAAATTAAATTGCAAAACTTCTGAATTTTCATTTTGAAACCTGAAAATTCAGGAGTCCTTGTCTGAAATTAATACAGACTTCACAATGATCATACCTACTTCTCTTTGGCGTTCCAAACAGAAGCATGTAACTAACTGATTTGATTATTCTTTGTCTACCTACATACGTGTGCGTATAGCAAGACTAGAAGTAAGATACACAGGTGCATACAGACAAGAAAGTAGTTTCTGTATTTATTCATCTATTCAGACATCACACAAAGTATCAATCAGAGAGAAAACATAGTGAGATCCTCTTCTACATATTATTTCAATCAGAAAAAAGAACAGTGGCCTAAATTAGAACAGATATATAACACTGTACAGGCACACAGAATTTTCTCATAGGTGTAGGCTGACTGATAAACTCTATGTTGAGAGATGGAAGTGGCTTTTATTTTGGTCTGAAAGCTACTTAAATTTGACATCATGTCAAAATAAGAAGAACTAGATGAAAAGACTAGTATATAACAAAGATAAAAGGAAATTAAAAATTACGGCAATGGCAAAATCACAACGCGCTACATATTATCAAAGAGAAACAGAGGGAAGGGTGAAACTTCCCAAGCAAACTTTCAACCAAAAGGGAGGGATAAATAGCAAGTTCAATGTTTCATAAAGACAGCTAGTTATTGCTTTTGCTTGTTAGTCAGAAGTTGCCATCCTGTCTTCCAAAAAGATGGCTTTACTTGTTCCATTTCAGAGTGGTCCATAAACACAATTGATTCATACAGTAGTTCTCTGGCAAAGAGTGCCATCAGACTAATTTGCAAATTGTAACCTAGAACGTCAGTAAATCAAACCTGATGAAATTTGGAATAGACAAACCTATTCTAATTTTGTTTAGTTGTCAATATTTCCGTGAAATCTTAACAATCACACCTGCAGAACACTTAGAAAGCTTTCCTTTGCTCAGTAGTCAGCTGACTGTTGAGGTGAGGATGATATGGCTTTTACTGCTGGGGGGTGAGACTTCACGACCCTTCTTCAGATAGTGAAAAAAAATGACAATTTTGTCTGATGTGATGAATACAAGTAAATTTTGGACAAGCAATATTCCTTTCATCCACTGCTGAAAATCACATTCTCTGGATCAAAAGTTTCTTATGATGATACTGTAGAAAAATTACATTGGGTAAAACCCTACAATTTATACCTAATAGGAAAGCTTACTTGTGTTCACCTTGGAGAGATGCTGGTTACAATGCATTTAAACATTACCTGGGTCCTCTACCCCAATTTAATCAAAGACTTTTCCCAGCCTTCAATTATTTTCATTTTCCTCCAATGCAGCCAGGCTTTCTACTTGCACTACACATTTCAGCTGAAGAACATTCTTCCTTTTGCCAGTGTCTATTCAAAATTGTCCTTAAGCTCCACTTGCAACCCACAGACAACTGCTGTGTCCTCTTTGTTATTTTTTGTTTCTATCATAAATATAGGATTTTAAAAAGATAATTAAAGCAGCAGCAGCACTGTAAGAACATGAAGTTATAGGCTCCATTAAGTCTTATATGTACAAACATTTTCATTAATGAAAATAGGTTTTGGAACAACTTCGCTCGTTTTCATTTAATTGCTGGCTAATGGGGTATCTCGGTGTGTCACTGTGTGTGTTCTGAGGTTTCCTTCTAAGGAAAAGATAATGTAATATTCTGAATAATTCTAGATAAGCTCTTGGGACTGACAGTAAAAGAGACCTTGTTATGGCTCTGCCTGACTTTTTGCAGTAGAGTGATTTGAACAAATGCCATAAAAATAACCATTTACTCTCATTATTTACCACCAATTTTATGGCCAATTTACAGCTCTCAAATACTTTACTGCAGTATGGACATTGCTATTAGAAATATGAGGGCAGAGGAGAAAAAGAAAGTAGTCAACTTGTAAAGGTCAATAAGTGAGCAGGGTAAGGAAATTCATGAAAGACTTACTGCAATGATTAAATACTTATTATGCATTCAGATAAGGCTTAATTTCAATAACCTTGCTCAAGTTTACCTAATTATGGAACTGACTGCTTAAAAGTTTTTTTCTTTTGTACAAATATAAAATATTCTCATACCTGAAAGTTGGACTGACAAAAGCATTTTTTTAATTAAGGCATTTTTCCATACTGCTATTGCTTAACTCAAACTCTGCTCACTGTTGTTTACTAGCTTGAAACCCAGCATCAAGAAGACTCTTTGCGGATAACACGTAAAGAACAATTTGCAGTGGTTCGATTTTGGAGATGTGTAATAATTCTGTATGCATGTAGTACAGTACGAGACTGCAATATAATTATAAACCTGCTAGTGATCATTTCAACAATAATGCTCTGTGAAATGCCACTAACTATATACTGTTTTGATGAATCTGAGTAATGGATATCCAAAGGGTCAAAACAGTTCCTGACCCTCTAGATGGTTAAAGATTCTCAGCAGCACTGTCTGGATATGTCATTATCATTTTGTCTCTTAGAATCACTTAAAATAAAAAAAAAAAAACTATTTTTTTTCCACAGAAAGATTCCCTTTTTGTTATCGTATTTGCTTTTAAACAGAGAACCATAATTTTGATGCTTTAAAGGCAGAGAAAATCATTTCTGCTTCTGATGCAACCTATTTGTAATTCAGAACAAGGAGGAAGGCAATTAACTGACATCTTTCTACATAATAATATAAGTTAAGGCTCTAAGGCTTTGCCTACACTGGGGAAATTCAGACAAGTTTCTCACTGCTGCTGACACTGGCTTGGCCAAAACACTGTTAGGAATATTAAAGGTCTAATGCAGATGAACTCACCAGCCTCAAGAAATGCTGTCAGCAATTAAGACTTTCCTGGAAAAGGAGTGGCATTCAGAGGTATGAATAACTGAATGATGCTGTACAAGTAACCTGTGCCTGTTGTTTATCAGTAGTTATCAAATACGTTCCCACATAATGTCATCAGCCTTCTTTCATTCTTCTACTTTGCTAAAGCTTCTATTTCTTTAAAAGATATTTTAATTTTGAATAGACTGCTATTGAACTGTTTCTTAAAAATAAATTTAAGAAAAGATACTTCATAATAAAACCAGAAAGTTTTGAATTCTTTTCTATGAATGCCATTTTTAATCACCATTTCCATAGACAAAATCCTAACAGATGCTTTATAATATGGCTTCCTCACAAAATGAATCTGATCCTTTGGCACCTATGATCACACTTGCATCTGCAAGCACAATATTTAAGAGCTACATTCCACCTGAATGGTGCTTTTAAACTAAACTTTTTCTATTTAAAAAATAAATCATTAAAACATTGCTGGAAGGAATATGGTTATAAAGGAGGATATTGGCATGAATCCAGAGTTACTGGGGAGGTAGATATTCACACTACTTGTGCTGCCAGTGGTGATTAATTAAAAGCCGTTAGATACCTGAAGCCCTAACAGTTCATTCAATATGATTCCCATTGCAGGAACGGCCTGCTTTTGCTGACGAGATATTTATGCAGGCAGAAAAGAAAAAGAAAATCATGATAGTAAAGCTCAAAGACACAAAGATATAAATGTTCATGTTTTATTTAAGGTCCCAGCTTTTAGTCTGGTTGGTTGTGTATCAGGAGAGGTGATTTCTGTCTCCACAGTATAGTTAATCAGGAAACCCACACAAATCAGGTGGTAGAACTGCAGAGATCTGAGGCTAAAACCTTTGTGACTGCAGAGCAATGCAGAGGAAATCGGGGAGCAAATGAATGCAGAAAATGTGGAAAACAGCAGTACAAAAGAGAAGAATGATGAAAGTGCCAAGTGGTGAGAGCAAAAACAACCAATGCTTCACAAGTTTATCTCTTGGTGCTACAGATATTGTTTTCAGCAGATGCCTGAATTTCCTTGAGAACAAGCAGAATTCAGCAATTATGAATGAAAGACACCTTCCCATGAGCACGAAGGATTTAAAATAATTTGCAATTTTTGCCACATTTGCCTGAAGTAATTTGAATCCTAAATTACACAAGAGAACACCTTCAACAAAGTCCAGTTCCTATATTCACATGGAGAGAGAGATCTTTACTCTGTCATTCACACATCCTGCTGACACTTGCTCTCCAGATGTTGGTTGAGCATTATGCTGCATATAACTATCACATTGCCAATTATGATATTTTCTCACTGATGACAATAAACTAGATTTTCAGACATTTTCTATGCAACTGATAGAAATCCAATATTAATAAGACAGCTTTTAGTGAAGCAAGCCTGTGCAATTATTAGAAGACACTAATGTCTAACTAAAATGAGGAAAAACAATGAATACAACCACCCTACAATCTGTATGTTAAGGAGATGCTAATATGTTCTATGAGAATGTAGTGCTGAATTTTCTCTTTAAAATAATCTGTGATGTTCCATAACACCACTCTACAGCTCTACTTTATACAGAACCAGTAATAAGAACCACAAGGAGCAATCTAGACATTAGGACCCTGTCCCAACTTTTAGAGAAAAATAAATACAGAAAAATAAAGCAAATCACCAGTGCAGGGTTGTTTTATTTTTTTTATTATTTTTTTAAATTATTTTTTAATTATTATTATTTGGGGCCAGAGAATCAGTCAGGTTGTTGTTCTACACAAAGATTTAAAACTGAAGTAGCAAGAACGCAAAGATCATCTTTTGAATGAAGTTTCTTATTTTTAGGTTAAAAAAAAAAACCCAACACCAAAACAACAGCAACAAAAAAAACCCAGCAGATCAAAATAGGACTGCTATCAGTGCACAAAGTGAGCCACTAAAATGGTTAATTAGTCAGAAACAAACCCACATTATATGAATCAGACTTTTTGTACTTTACTTTGCTAGGTACCGCTTTGCCAACTATTTATTCACTTTGTTAATACAACATGATCTTAGCTTCCTATTGCAAATCTTTAGAAGTTACCTGAACAGGAACTAAATAATGTATAGTCTTTAAACATCAGTTAAGGGAAGCAAAGGATAACTTCAACTGTACATAACATGTTCTTGTACATAAGGAACCAATTTCAACATAGTATAATGGAGAAGATTTCACTATTGCACATCAATTCCACTTATTTATATAGATACTTCTGTTTCTAGAACAAGAATACTACCACTATTATACTTTACAGTCGCATTTTACCTTGATCCAAATTCTCATTCATGTAGGCAAAAATGTTTTAATTTGAGTAGACATAACAAATTTTGGATGAATTTCCTTCAGACTAAGCCATTTATATTCCTATGAAAATGAGTTCAAATGGTAGCCAAGGGTTCCTCAGCAGTCTATGCTTTTCAATCAGATTTTCTGAAGACAAGTTCTTCCTCAAAGCACTTGCAGTGTGCAAGTTAAATAAGATCTTGGATAGACTATTGACTCACACAAAGTAAGAAACTCCTCTAAGTCTGCAAGGAAATAAAATCTTTACCTTAAATATTTTCAGCTAAATCACTAATAGCTTAATACCTGTTGTGTAACACTTATTCAGTAAAAACCTTTTGAAAATACAACAGCCACAGAGACCTACCTGTTGCTTTGACACAAGAATTCTGGAGAGGAAAGTCTTGCTAAAACCCTGCAGCACATGTGTGCAGAATTCCCCAGGGCTACATGCTCTTTATTCGCGAGCTTTGTTTTTGCCAAGGAGAAGGAATGACAGGAGGGTTCACCCTCTCTCAAGTTTTGCTTGCCTTTCTGATCATCCCGTGTGTGTGTCTTGGGAACATCCAGAATAAAAAGAGCTTGAAGACTTTCAGTCAAAGGCCAAGATCCTGCTCTGAAACAGCTGTTATATGGCACTTGAGAAAAAAAACGCAACAGCCTTTTAGTGAAGGTGTTCTGAGGACTTGGAAAAAAAGGATTCAGTTCCTGACCTTGCAATGACTGTTTCATGACCCTGGGAAACTCACTTCATCTACCCGTGCCTTGGTACAAAACCTTCTGCCCCCCACAAAACTGCCCCGAGTCTGCATCCATTAATATTTGATATAGCATTGTGCTAGGGCTCTTCTTCAGTGGGTACACAGTGTGGGAAAGCAGGTCAAAGCTTGGGATAATGTTTAAAAAAAGAGCTATATATCATAGCAACGATCCACAGTTTCCATCTCCTTTCACGTAATCTTTCATACCTCATGTAATCACTTTGTACGTACAGTATTTCTATTACAAGCGTTACATTTCTATTTGCACAAAATTTGTCCCTGACATTATAGAAGATAAGGCTATCATAGTTTTATTGATTGAGCAGAGAAGCCTACATATGTTTTCAATCCCTATTACACAGGGCATGTTGAGGAGATGACACATTTAACTAAGAAGAGATGGAGAAATACAGAAAAAGAAAATAGGAGACAAGATGACCCAGTAAAATGTTCAGTCCTATGTATTTCTTAATATTTTTCAGTCTTTGAAGCCTTCACGACAGAGCCAAGTTCTCCAGCTATTTTACCTTGAACTTATTTTTTTTTTGCTTCAACTAGAATTTTAGCAAAATGCATTCAACAAACCTTAGCAACACGAATCACATTGAAACACATCACACGCACTTCAATACGTGGATGCTGGAAGAAAATACACCTTCTGCTGCTCCAGTTTGACAAAGAAACAAAAAATACTTGAGGTACTTTGCAGAAGAGTACAGTAAGAATTGGATTAGGAGTATTTGTCCAATAAAGTGCTTCTAGGGGTAGAATCAGTCCTCTATGCCCAATTAGCAAGTGTTAATCTGCTTCAATTAATCAACGTTAAGGAAAATGATTATATAAAATAATGGCTTAGAAAAATTAAAGAGAATACTACCCTCAGACTGTACAAAAGATTTTTTGGTAATGATGCTGCTGACAATTCATCAGATTTAACAAGGTGTAGTGAAAGAGGAACTGACCTCCCGAGGACAGATGATTCTCTTGGGACGTGGTGCCTCTTGTTGTAACTGATACACTGTCAAAGACAAAAAATGTACAGATAATTAGAAGACTGCAACATACACAAACTTTTATTCAGATGAGTCTTTTAGCCAGAGGCTACAGAGAAAAATGCAAATGCAAAGAGAGCAAACTGAGTTAGTTAGGTATGTGCAAGTCATTTATATGAAAACATGACTAGTTTGCTGACCTGTAAACTAGTAAAACTGAATATTGTTTTAACTCTTAGAATCATTACTTCTTTTAGAATTGTTACTGCCTCTATATCAGAAAAAAAAAAAAAAAGAGGCTAGAAGGATTTTTCAGGTGTATCTCAGGATGAAATCTCACTTCTGCATGTACTATGTCTGAAGAACAGAACACTTACTAGGAGCACCTGTGATTTCTGGATAGGGCAAGAAAAGGTTCAGCCTATTTGAAAGAGCCCACCATCATCTCACAATTTATTTCTTTTTAAGATTTCCTGGTGACTATTTATGAGCAAGTGAACAGAACAATTACGCCACATTCAAATGGCCCAGGATCAATTTTGCCAATCTTCTGAAGGCTGCAGGAGAAAGAGCTGAGGCCAGGGGTAGCTGCTGAACCCTGGTCCCCAGCCTCTTCCCTTCATGTATCTAATGAGATCCTTCCCCTCCTTCCCACTCAAAAGTCATGAGAGGGAGCTGACATACAGTGACAGTAATCAATTCCAGTGCAGACAGACTGTCTCTCCATAACTCCAGTAAAAATCCTAAAGGCTGGGATTGTGTCCCTTGAGGAAGGCCTTCTGTATACTATATTTGGAAAGGTGATGTTGTGCCTAGGAATTTTTTTTTAAAGAGTTCCTAGGGAAGGGCTCTTCATGAGCTTGTGAAGCTCTGAATTATGACCTAAAAGGTGGTAAATTATGGAAGGAAAATAAATGCTAGTAGATTTGGTAAATACAGGAGTCCTGTCACAGAAAGGGTATGTGTTGCTCTTCGGCACCTTCTCTTCTGCATCTTCTCTTTAAATAGGGCTAGAAACAGCTGCAATTAAACACAAGAAGTGAGAAGTCTGCAGCTTGCACCCAAGTTTCTCTTTCAGGGGATATGAAAGCACTGGGGAGTTTGTTCTTTGCTAATGTCAAGGTGGAAAAAACCATATCCTTTCCCAACCAGATCTCTGCATCCGTGGTTCATAGAAGGGACACAACAGGAGAGTTCATAACTCCTCATATCCCCTGTCAGTTTTAATGCCTATGTATGCACTCCAGCTCTGAATATGGACTAAGAATACAGACTTAACCTGTTTCACTAAGCACTGCCAGACCTACTGCTACTTTTGTAGATTTATCACAACTTCTGGGCTTTCTTACCTCTTCCAATTGTGTTATCAAGTAAAACTGAAAGCTTTTCTTTCACTCTTTTCTGATCAAATTACTTGTGTATCCAAAAAAATTATCAAGTAAAGCATGAAAAATATGCTTAAAAAAATCAGAGACCATTTCTTAAAACTCTGATTATTCTGCATCTCAGTATTACAGTTTTAAGAGACCATTTCTGAATGTTTGAAATCAGCATAACAGCTGATTCAGCAAGGTACTGATGCTTACCACCGCAATGCTTAATACTAAACATATTAAAGAAGAATTTTTTTTTTTATTTCTCCATACTTTTCCAGTAGGGAAAATGTACTCTATGGGCTCAAAATATTGCAAGTACAAGATTGCTTCCTTGCCATTTTAAATGAAAGATCTATTTCCCCAATTTATTCATTTAAATTTTAATTGAAAAATTATACTTTATAAAAATCCCATTTTTCAGTAATCAAAACTGTTAAATATTAACTGACAGAGCAAATTAAGCTGATGAAGCTGTTTCTAAAATAACCTTGATAGCTGTGGTGCTGAAAAAATAGGTCTGAAGAATACATATGAAGCCTAACTTATGGCATGCTGCACTTAGAAACGAGAAGAGTAAAGAGCTCTTTGAAATGTCTGAAAGGATCGCTGAGGCTGATCACACAATCCTAGAATGGTTTGGGTTGAAAGGGACCTCAAAGATCATCTAGTTCCAATGCCCCTGCTGCATGCAGGGTTGCCAACCACTAAATCAGGCGTTAGTTTAGATTGCCCAGAGATGTCATTGATATCACTGGAGAAGCATCAGCATTTCACAAAACAAAGGGAGGAATGGAAGAGCTTATTCTGGATGTCATCTCCAAGTAAATGTAAGAGAAGAATGTTAGCAGTAGCCAACATGAATTCACCAAGGGGAAATCATGCTTGACCTATATAGTAGCCTTCTAGGATGTCATAACTGAGTGGGTAGACTGAGGGGAGAGCAGTGGATGTTTTCTACCTTGACTTCAGCAAGGCTTCTGGCTTTGTCTCCCATAACATCCCTGTAGACAAGCTTAGGAAGTGTGGGATAGATGAGTGGACAGTGAGGTGAATTGAGAAGTTCCCCAAAAACATGAGGAAAAACTTCTCCATTTTGAGGGTTATGGAACACTGGAATAAGCTGCCCAGAGAGGCTGTGAAATGGTCCTTCTCTGGAGATATTCAAAACCTGGTTGAACACTTTCCTGCTCAACTTATTTAGGGAACCTGCTTTAGCAAGGAGTTGGACTAGATGATCTCCAGAAGTCCCTTCCAGTCCCTACCATTCTGTGATTCTGTGAATGTCTAACAAGAGAGGGTGGTTATACAAAAAATTTGAAAGCAAACACAGAAAAGCGGATATTGATAGGATGCAGTGGGATCAATCAGCGCAGGGATTCACAATGGGTACTAGAAGGACAAACTATCCTAACAACTGTGTTGAGAATACCCTGAAGAAGACTGCCATCATTCTCAAGTAATTAATCTGCACAATAATCTGAACTGAGAAAGATATCTAATTTAGAAATACATCAGAGGAAAATAAAATAAGATTACTACTATACAAATAAATAATAATAACCTACATGCTGCCTTAAGTGAGGAGGATGAGAAAAGGGCCCCCAGGTAACAAGCACAGCAGAGCTTGTGACTGTTCATAATCACAGAAAACACTGTGAATGGGAAATGGTTTCCTCGGAAAGAAAACTAATTCAGATTTGGTTATATTAACTTTAAATGGAAAGACATTAAATTGACAGACAGACAGCCCAGTAGAACTACTGGAGAGAGATGCAGAACCATTAGGATGAAGGAGAGAAGACATACTGGGAACAGAAAGAAAGGACTGAGACCCATCACTGGCATGATGGTGAGAGATGCCAAGCAGTTCAAGGAGAGAGAAACAACAAGGACAGGAAGAACACTCAGAAACGATGCACAGCAAGGCAAGGGTGGAGGAGGCAAAAACAGCAAAAGGGCAGGTTAGTGAAGAGCTAGGAAAGACAACATTCCACAGACTGGGGCATTACAGAGGAAAGCAAGTGCAATTGTATAGAAAGCTGTGTTCTTCTCCAGAAAGGTTCTCTCCTGTTACTGCTTCAAATGATTGCTATGTGAAAACCTGCAGATGAGGTATGAATACAAGTGAAATATGATGTCTAAGGTGACTCGATAAAAACATGCCCTACAGCTAAGTTCCGATGAGCACAGACACCTCATTAAATGACCTCATTTCAGAAGCACAGAACATCCCACAGCACTGCCTGATTTCATTATATTTGCTGGGTACTCACTGCTTGGACTGACACACTGCTGAGACCTCAGCAGAGTCCAGCGGATGGTCAGAAGTTGAGAAAGATTTTGACCCTCCCTTATTCACTTCCTCCAGTGACATCCTAGCCTTGCTTTTCTGCCTCATTTCCCCCTCATCACTGCTGGAAATCTTAAAACGCAATCCAATTCATAAGGATATGGTTGACTGAAATAATATAAAAACATACTTATTTAATACAGTGGTAAGCAGTGATTGACATCTGACCCAGTCTATCTCAGCATTTAGAACTGACAGGCAGGTTAGAGACAAACTCACTTTGATTATAAAAAAGATTACACTTGAACAAAATGATGCATTGTTATTCTAGCCTGGAGAAAATTAACCTCATAAAAAGTCAACAGCACACAAAAAGAAAAATGTATTATTACTGCTTAGAGAACAGCATCAGACTGGGAGTAACTTTCTGGTCCAGCATCAGATGCAAGCGAAATGCATAGTACTATTAGGAGAAAATATTGAACCAAAATGCAGCACTGCAACAGGAAAAAAAAAAAAAAAAGAATCTTTTAAATGCCCCTTGAACAATTTTTATCAGCTTAATAATTCAAATAACTTGCCAACATTCACCTGGGAGTGCATAAAGGTAACAAAACTTTAATTGATTATAGAATATCTAAGGGAACATTTCTTTGAGATATAAAATAACTGGTTTGAATACATGTAGCTCTTTTGTTGCAGAAAGAGGATGAGACTTGTCTCCCAGAATAAATAAGGTAAGTCCTCTAATCTAACACTGGCTGATATAAAATTAATGCCTCCTGTTTTATTATGTCAGCCCACAGTGTCAGAGGCTAATGCTGGTGGTATGGCAGTGTCAGAGGCTGATGTTGGTGGTATGGCAGAATCCTGACAGTATTCCATTATACGTAGTTGCCATGTGACAGATGGCAGCAGAGGGGCAGTCTGACAAAATGGTGTCTGACATGAAAGTGCCTGTGAAGCAAAAATGTGACACTGAATTCCTCTGTGAAGAAAAAATGGCACCCACTGACATTCACTGACACTTTCTGAACGCTAATGGAGACCAAACAGTGGAAGCAAGCACAGTGAGGTGGTGGGTGGTGCATTTCAGCAGTGACAACAGCAACATGAAAAACAAGCCAAGTTCCAGATAGCCATGCACAGCATTCATAGCATGAAATGAAGAGTATCACAATCAGCTCATCCACAATAATCAGTAGATTACAACCAGGGTTTTATGCATGGAGCTGAATATCTGATTCAATGCATTGGAAATGACAGTTGCAGTGTTGGAATATTGCAGTTTGCACCAGGTTGCTCCCACAAATGCTGACATAAGAATGGAAAGAACATTGTATACAGGTTTGTTAGGACCTACTGAACTACAACGAGGCTGAAGGTGGCAGTTTTCTTGGATCACATCATTTCTGGTGAAGAGATGTGGTGCCACCACTATGTGCCAGGGACAGAACAGCAGTCCATGGAATAGCAACATGTGAATTCCCCATCGAAGCAAAAGTTCAAGTCACAGCCCTCAGCAGGTAAAGTAATGTGCAGTAGGAAAGGGGTGATCCTTCTGTATTTCCCGGGACCTAGACAAACCATAACTCTTAACACCACATTGTGATGCTGACTCAGCTGAAGGCTCAAACTGCCAGACTCAGACCAAAGAAGACAACCTTTCACTTGAAACATGATAACACCAGCCCTTATATCAATTTGAAGACTGTGGAGCACATTGCCAGTCTTGGCTGGACTGTCCTACCACACCCACTGAATAGTCTGGATTTGGCAACTTCTAATTTCCATCTGTTGGGGCCGATGAAAGATGGACTGTGTGGGTAGCATTTTCCTAGCAATATCATCATAGCAGCTGTGAAATAGTGGGTCAGCTCCACTGGTGTGGATTTTCAGGAGCAGGGCATGCAGGCCTTTTTTGTTCATCGCTGGTGAAAATGCATAGCTGATGGTGGTGACTATGTCAAAACATAGTGTTTTAGCTGTGAATTTGCTCTACCAAACAGTGTTACTGGAAGCAGTGTGCCTGGGTGGCCAAGAAGGCCAATGGCATCATGGCTTGTATCAGAACTAGTGTGACCAGCAGGAGCAGGGAAGTAATTGTCCCCCTGTACTCAGCTCTGGTGAGGCCGCACCTTGAGTACTGTGTCCAGTTCTGGGCCCCTCACTGCAAGAAAGACATCGAGGCCCTGGAACGTGTTCAAAGAAGGGCAACAAAGCTGGTGAGGGGTCTGGAGCACAGGCCTTATGAGGAGCGGCTGAGGGAGCTGGGATTGTTCAGTCTGGAGAAGAGGAGGCTCAGGGGAGACCTTATTGCTCTCTATAACTACCTGAAGGGAGGTTGTAGTGAGCTGGGGGTCGGCCTCTTCTCTCGTGTAACTGGTGATAGGACTAGAGGGAATGGTTTCAAGCTGTGCCAGGGAAGATTCAGGCTGGATATTAGGAAATACTACTTCTCTGAAAGAGTGGTCAGGCACTGGAATGGGCTGCCCAGGGAGGTGGTGGAGTCACCGACCCTGGAGGTGTTCAAGGAATGTTTGGATGTTGTGTTGAGGGATATGGTTTAGCGAGAACCATTGGTGATAGGTGGATGGTTGGACTGGATGATCTTATAGGTCTTTTCCAACCTTAGTGATTCTGTGAATCTTTGTATTTGTTGTAGTTTCCACGGAAATAAATAGGAGGCATTACTTTTGGAGCAACCTAAGTATTTTAGACAGGAATGTCTAATTTTAAAATCTGCTCTGTGTAAGCAACACAGAAGTGACATGCAGAAGTCAACACTTACTCCTCTTCTGCCAGAGAAGGTGGACTATCCTCACCAACGTCTTCATACCTTTTTCAGTCTGCAGTGTGTCAGCCACTCAAGCTTTCTATTTTAACTCATCTATGACTATTGCTCAGTGATTCTCCAATGGAGAGGAAAAATTCCAATTGTTTTTATAAAGCAGCAAAGAAATGCACTGCCTTCTGCCAGACAATGCCTCACAGAATTCCTTAGTTTTGTGGCTCTGCACCTTGCCATATTATTTCACAACAGAGTATGGATCTGTGAAACTTATATTCCTTCTAACAGTTATTCATAGACAAGTGAATATCTTCTGAATTAGAACTGTGCATCTTTTCCAAATCCAGCTGAAACAAGCTTGTGAATTATACCAAGTGTAACACTTGGATTCTGAAAGCTGTTCTGCTTTGACCAGACTTTGCCCATGTATACTGTTTAACTGAATACTTTGCCTGCACAAACTGGAAAATCTGCCTTTGATGAGATGCTGGAAGAGCTGAAGCACTGATAATTATGTCAGTGAAAGACCACACAGTGCACCTATGCAGCCGTTTTTAAAGAAGTCCAAAGTATATGCAAAGTATTTTAAAAGTATATTAGCAAACATGGAAAAAAAAGTTACTAGCTAAAATACACATAAAATAATCATTAAATAGGCAGAAAGCATTGATTGCTAAGAGTAAAATGCACGTACTCATTTAAACCTGACGAGACAGGAGGAGATTGCATCACAGAGTAATGCTACCATTGGTCAGAATTTCTATAATAAATTGAACAGATGACGATTTTTCTGGAGGAGCAAAGAAGTGCATTTTATCCAATATTGCAATGAAAAACATATGTCTGTGGCTAAGTAGTTTCAGCAATAAATCTCTGTAGGCTTAAGCTACTGTTTGAATTTTGGAGCTGGGTAACTTTTTCCTAAGTCATTCATGCATGGGGTTGAGATGCTGATGACTCTGTCATTGCCACAGTATTGCCATCCTACTTATATCCAAATAGGAAATTATATACTCATTTTCTGTTACTTCATCCTGTTGTGCTTTTGTTGTTGTTTGTGTATTTTTTAAAGGACTATCTGTAAACTCTCAGGCAAATGTAACCAAACTTTTTCACTGCATGCACTGACCTGCCTGCCACACAAGTGAGATGACTAAGATAAGGTCCGTAAAGGCATGTGCTTATTCTCTGTTAGTTTTTGTTGTTTTTCTCTATAGAAAGCTTCCTTACTATCATTTCACATCCTGGTCTCATCAGAGTCAATGGCAGTTTTTCCACTGACTTGGTTTTTATACTAAAAGCTTGGTTTTTATACTAAAAGAACACACTCAAGCATCTACTTTTATCCAGGTACTCTACAAAGTACACCAGACCTGTCCAACTAAAATAAATGAACTGTTGACTTTTAAGGAAGTTTTTCTCATATATTTAAAATACTGGAACAACAAATACAAGTCTCTGGAAAACAGTGTTCTGAGAAGCAATCTTTGTAATTTAATGGTATACTCAAATTCTGGATGAAAGAATCCAAGTCTACTATAAGGTAGAATGTCATTCTCACGTAGGTGGTATCTTGAAGTGTACTGCAATGTGCATGAAAGCAAAGCCAACAAGTCTACTCAAGTCTTTAGAATTATACTTGTATGGGCATGTAACTACTGCGATCCTTTTTATACTTCCATTTCTCTAATGGTGCTGTACTGAATTTGAAGATGCCAAAATAAGAGGGTCAACTTTCGCTTAGGATAGCTATGTATCTGAAATCAGTGAGGAAAAAAAACACCCAAAGCTACAGTTTCACTAAGTTTCTGTAAGTGTTCAAAATAAGATCAAATTTGAAGTCTATCTTTAACAAGGATTTAAAAGAGATTATTTTGTCTTAGATCTGTACTGATTTATTAAAACATACAAAGCAAAAAAGAGCATAAAATATTAACTTCTGCATTGCACTCTATGTAGATGACTTCTCTAATAGCAAGCAGGAGGGTTCTTAGAACTGATCATTAGGTCACTAATTTCTAAACCACTTCAAAAAACATATTGTTCAGGATCAAAAATATTATTATCTTAAAGTGAATTGACAACCCATATAAAAAGACAAGTACACTCAAATCTTCCCTTTAGTAAATGCATGAAGCATTAACCTCTACCTTTGGAGCCCTCAAAAGAAAAGCCATGAAACACAGGATTTACACATTAGCGAGGCAACCCAGTGAATCTGTCGCTCAAAATCCTGCTGTATTTGCTCTGTAGGGAGGGACCCAGAAAAGTTCAGGTTTCACTGCTGTCCCATCTATTGTCCCACTTACTAATTTCTACAGCCATATTGGACATTTATGTCTTTTTTTTCCCCCCAACAAAGAAAGGAAAAAGACATAACAGTGACATATTGGCAAGGTACTAAGATTATTCATTTTTCTGGGGTACTTACAGTACGATTTCCATATTGGAGGCTGGTATTCTTCAGCATCTAAAATAGAAGTAAAAAGAGAAATAAATCAGTCAATTGGCCACTGGGTCGAACTGTCAGCATGCATTTTTCTGTTGAGAGTCCTCAGCTTGTCAGCAAAATTCACAATTTTTCCCAAGAGAGATGCTAGCTCATTTAGAGAACAGTTTTCTATGTGAGAGAAGAATATAAATTTCAACAACTTGTAGATCCAATGCGCTTTTTCCAAATCAGTCAAATACAACAGGAATTAATTTCATTCCAATTTGCATATAGTTTCCTGACTCACCAGTATTTTTAAAGCAATTAACTAGACTGGTAGCAACACTCTTTGTTTACTTTACTCAGCATGATAAAGACTCTGGCTTCCACTACTTGCTTTCAATCAGGCTTCTAACTCCACTATTCAGATGTTAGAGTAAGTATCAATGAACAATATATGCTTAGCTAAAAAGATGCACAGCTCAGACTGGACACTGATTTGACAGTTCCAACAGTGAGATTCAATTATACTTCTTGAACTGATTATAGGATGCAATTCGCATATTTTCCAGAAACTGCATCAGCAAAAAAATATAAATAAGAAGTTAGAAAGAGGAAGGACTACAAAAACTTCAGCTGAAGACAGATAGAAATTGTCCTTATAAACTGATGGCACAAAAAGAGTTGCTATCTTTTCTTAGCACAAGAGTTATACAACGTTGCTGGATAAATTTTTGACAGAGATCACAGTTTCTGTTTAAAAGTGCAAGCTTACAGAGCCTGAGATTAAAAAAAAAAACAAACAAAAAACATGTTGAGAGCTCAGAGTGCAGAAGGCTCTCCAGGCTGGAACAGAAACCTGCACCACTTGAGTGCCATGTTGACTACATGAGACTACAAACCTCACTCCAGAGCAAGCTTTCCAGGCCTTCCTCCCAGCAGAAGCCAGGCTTGAAGTGCAAGATTTAACTAAGCTGCCATACATCAGCTATAAAGGGTGGGGTACCATGAATTAGCTTGGCTCTGAACTGCCATGTTGCCAAACACTTTGAAGAATCGTTTGTAGCAGGAGTATATCATTAACCTCCTAATACTGTGTAAGTTAATTAAGGTGTTTGGTATTTACCAAACCTACTTAAGTTATGCTAATGTAATTCAATTATACTTGCATAGCTCATGCTCCCTGTCTATTTATATACACACAACCACTTTAAATATATCCATGCAAAAGTTTGTTTGCTAGGAATGCTAATCATTAACTACCATCTGCCACTTCTAACTCTATTGTTTTTTAAAAAAGGATAAAACCCAGCAATTATCACAGTTACTGCCTGGAATAATACCCTGCAACAATCTGCAGATATATTGATTAGGAAACCCATTCAATTCCGGTTTCAGCTGGATCCACTTCACAACTTTGGCAAAATTTTCAACACTTCCAGACTGACAGAGTTATATCATACTGTGGCAATCCAAGAGTAATTAGCTTGCAAATTCATTATACAGAAGGATTATTTTAAATTCTGTGAAGCTATTTGTGAGACCAGCGAAATTTATTCATGCAAGAGCAGGTTAATTTTTTCTCCTCTCACACTATAATGGTAATACATCACTCAAGCTTTTTTCTATACATCTGTTGCTCTCCATATAGTTTACTATAAAACCATAATACCGTGTATTATATTCCTATTCCACACTTTCATACTACTGCAACAGGATTTCTGAATTTGCTTATTAACAGGTTGGTTTTTTTTTTTTTTCCCAAAAGGAGAAACACTGAGATAACACAAATATTGGATTATCTATACTTGTGACTCCACAAAGGAAATAATACTGGGATCAACAATGAAAAAAATAAGCATCAGTTGTTGCTATCATCTTGCAAATTAATTAGAAAGAGCGCATGAAATTGAACAATGCAAGCTGTTCTAAAGTGGCCATAAAGTGCTTCATTAGCTTTAGACAGACTGATGGTGTGGAAACACCGCAGCCTAGGTAAAAAACACAATCATTTTGGAGATAGTCATAAAACAAAACTGTCAATGATTATGTTAGATCTGTCATAGTTATTAATCTGTCAGCCCAGAGCAGACAGAAACAAGTAACTGTAAAGGGCAGTACACTTGGAGGAAAAACATGGGTCACCAGCTCCACATTCTCCCTCACGAGGTACTGCAGCATCCTCTCCAGTCCCTCCAGCTGATAGCATCTAAAAGCCCAGAGAACAAAACACAGCACAGGCGGCATTATTAACGCTGTTTTCTGTCAAGCTATTGTGCATGACATTTGATGGCATCCATTTGCAGGGAGATAAAAACAATTAGCTTAAATACAACCTAGAGAGAGAGGTCATGCTTAAAGATCAGGGAAATGTTTAGCGGAGCCCAGTTACTGATGTGTTGCTCCCTTTGTGGAAGGAGGCCAGTGAGCACCTCTGCAGGCATGGGCTGGCTGGTTTTTTTTTGTTTTTTTTTTTTTTCTTTTTGTTTTGTTTATATATTATCCCTCTTCTACTCTAAGATGGCTCTGCTAATTAAATTGTGCACCTTTCTCCTTCACTAGGGTTAGTATAGCATGCTCACAGAGATTACCAGTAATAGTTTCAATGGTCAGTGTGGAAAGTACGTGACATCTCAAATCCCTCAGCTTTTGTCTTCAGTTCTGGATGTGGTAACAATCTCAACCAAGGATCACATACCTCAGTTTTGATCTACATACTTACCCAAAATCAATCAACAACAAAAAAATCAGACTTGGCACAAATGACAAGTGCCCTGAGTTATCTCATTATACTACGTTCCTAATGTGAACTTCAATCATAAGGCTTTTCCTAACTGTGATAGGCAGTACGTGAAAAAAGGTTTAACTGACATATTCTTAGGTGATAAGACAGGAAGGTTCTCTAGTATCACTGCTCTCTTGAGGGTTTCACACTTTCAACAGTGACACATCTAAATTCAAGAAGGAAGACAGCTAAGCACAAGGTCAAAAGCAGCTGCCACGGGAGAAACCGAAAGCACAAAAGGAGTATCAGTTCTGAAAAGCTCAACCAAACATCACAGGGTCAGCTACGATACACCTCAATTTAGAGAGACTCTGAATGAACTATACAATTTCCAGAAGTTTAGGCCACTTTTCTTATTTCAAGTCTTAATACCAACACTGTATCAGAAATGCAAAAAAACATGAAAATCCAAGGAGTCCTCACAACCGCCCCCACACTGGAAAAATTTGAAGTAGCAAAACAGGCATGAGAGACTTACAGGCAATACATTTAGATCAATCCTTTGAAACATAACAGTTGAAAAGGTCAGTACTTATTAGGCGTAAGAAAATAACTATAAGTTGGCTATATAGAAAAGCAGTAGGAATGGTAAATGCTTCCAAGGAAGACAGAAGACTACTTCTGTAAAGGATGCATGATAAATGGTCTACTCTTTACTTATAGCCATTCTTGAGCAATTTCTGAGAAAGAAAGCTTACATTAATTACAGAGCAAGCAAAGTTATCCATATACTTCAAGCCTTGTACTTCTCCACACCTGGCTCTGAACCAAAGGTGCCACCCTTCCGGGAGCAGTTGTGAAAGACATTGGAGTGGCTGAATTCCTCTTTACTGCTTCCTTGTACTTTGTGCAGACAACAGTGGAACACCAACGTTTGTGTTTTTGTATTACCAACACTGGGACTGACCTAGAAAAAGCAGCTCTACTAAGCTACCCATTAGGAAAGACTTTAGACTGTCAATACAGGTAATGCACTGGAAAGAGGAAACTGTTTTATAGGGAAGATCACAGACCATGTCACACAGCTCAAATATTTCTGACTTATAAATATAGTTTCTAATCACAAGGGGAACAGTAACAAATCTCCAAATGTGCCTTGACCAGTTTAGAGATTTCAGAAAGTACTGATCCCTGTAGTACTAAAGTGTTACACAGACCATAGGGGGACAGCTGCCAAAGGGTCACCACAACTCTCTGCTAATTTATTCACAGTCAGTATAAAAAAANGTTTGGATGTTGTGTTGAGGGATATGGTTTAGCGAGAACCATTGGTGATAGGTGGATGGTTGGACTGGATGATCTTATAGGTCTTTTCCAACCTTAGTGATTCTGTGAATCTTTGTATTTGTTGTAGTTTCCACGGAAATAAATAGGAGGCATTACTTTTGGAGCAACCTAAGTATTTTAGACAGGAATGTCTAATTTTAAAATCTGCTCTGTGTAAGCAACACAGAAGTGACATGCAGAAGTCAACACTTACTCCTCTTCTGCCAGAGAAGGTGGACTATCCTCACCAACGTCTTCATACCTTTTTCAGTCTGCAGTGTGTCAGCCACTCAAGCTTTCTATTTTAACTCATCTATGACTATTGCTCAGTGATTCTCCAATGGAGAGGAAAAATTCCAATTGTTTTTATAAAGCAGCAAAGAAATGCACTGCCTTCTGCCAGACAATGCCTCACAGAATTCCTTAGTTTTGTGGCTCTGCACCTTGCCATATTATTTCACAACAGAGTATGGATCTGTGAAACTTATATTCCTTCTAACAGTTATTCATAGACAAGTGAATATCTTCTGAATTAGAACTGTGCATCTTTTCCAAATCCAGCTGAAACAAGCTTGTGAATTATACCAAGTGTAACACTTGGATTCTGAAAGCTGTTCTGCTTTGACCAGACTTTGCCCATGTATACTGTTTAACTGAATACTTTGCCTGCACAAACTGGAAAATCTGCCTTTGATGAGATGCTGGAAGAGCTGAAGCACTGATAATTATGTCAGTGAAAGACCACACAGTGCACCTATGCAGCCGTTTTTAAAGAAGTCCAAAGTATATGCAAAGTATTTTAAAAGTATATTAGCAAACATGGAAAAAAAAGTTACTAGCTAAAATACACATAAAATAATCATTAAATAGGCAGAAAGCATTGATTGCTAAGAGTAAAATGCACGTACTCATTTAAACCTGACGAGACAGGAGGAGATTGCATCACAGAGTAATGCTACCATTGGTCAGAATTTCTATAATAAATTGAACAGATGACGATTTTTCTGGAGGAGCAAAGAAGTGCATTTTATCCAATATTGCAATGAAAAACATATGTCTGTGGCTAAGTAGTTTCAGCAATAAATCTCTGTAGGCTTAAGCTACTGTTTGAATTTTGGAGCTGGGTAACTTTTTCCTAAGTCATTCATGCATGGGGTTGAGATGCTGATGACTCTGTCATTGCCACAGTATTGCCATCCTACTTATATCCAAATAGGAAATTATATACTCATTTTCTGTTACTTCATCCTGTTGTGCTTTTGTTGTTGTTTGTGTATTTTTTAAAGGACTATCTGTAAACTCTCAGGCAAATGTAACCAAACTTTTTCACTGCATGCACTGACCTGCCTGCCACACAAGTGAGATGACTAAGATAAGGTCCGTAAAGGCATGTGCTTATTCTCTGTTAGTTTTTGTTGTTTTTCTCTATAGAAAGCTTCCTTACTATCATTTCACATCCTGGTCTCATCAGAGTCAATGGCAGTTTTTCCACTGACTTGGTTTTTATACTAAAAGCTTGGTTTTTATACTAAAAGAACACACTCAAGCATCTACTTTTATCCAGGTACTCTACAAAGTACACCAGACCTGTCCAACTAAAATAAATGAACTGTTGACTTTTAAGGAAGTTTTTCTCATATATTTAAAATACTGGAACAACAAATACAAGTCTCTGGAAAACAGTGTTCTGAGAAGCAATCTTTGTAATTTAATGGTATACTCAAATTCTGGATGAAAGAATCCAAGTCTACTATAAGGTAGAATGTCATTCTCACGTAGGTGGTATCTTGAAGTGTACTGCAATGTGCATGAAAGCAAAGCCAACAAGTCTACTCAAGTCTTTAGAATTATACTTGTATGGGCATGTAACTACTGCGATCCTTTTTATACTTCCATTTCTCTAATGGTGCTGTACTGAATTTGAAGATGCCAAAATAAGAGGGTCAACTTTCGCTTAGGATAGCTATGTATCTGAAATCAGTGAGGAAAAAAAACACCCAAAGCTACAGTTTCACTAAGTTTCTGTAAGTGTTCAAAATAAGATCAAATTTGAAGTCTATCTTTAACAAGGATTTAAAAGAGATTATTTTGTCTTAGATCTGTACTGATTTATTAAAACATACAAAGCAAAAAAGAGCATAAAATATTAACTTCTGCATTGCACTCTATGTAGATGACTTCTCTAATAGCAAGCAGGAGGGTTCTTAGAACTGATCATTAGGTCACTAATTTCTAAACCACTTCAAAAAACATATTGTTCAGGATCAAAAATATTATAATCTTAAAGTGAATTGACAACCCATATAAAAAGACAAGTACACTCAAATCTTCCCTTTAGTAAATGCATGAAGCATTAACCTCTACCTTTGGAGCCCTCAAAAGAAAAGCCATGAAACACAGGATTTACACATTAGCGAGGCAACCCAGTGAATCTGTCGCTCAAAATCCTGCTGTATTTGCTCTGTAGGGAGGGACCCAGAAAAGTTCAGGTTTCACTGCTGTCCCATCTATTGTCCCACTTACTAATTTCTACAGCCATATTGGACATTTATGTCTTTTTTTTCCCCCCAACAAAGAAAGGAAAAAGACATAACAGTGACATATAGGCAAGGTACTAAGATTATTCATTTTTCTGGAGTACTTACAGTACGATTTCCATATTGGAGGCTGGTATTCTTCAGCATCTAAAATAGAAGTAAAAAGAGAAATAAATCAGTCAATTGGCCACTGGGTCGAACTGTCAGCATGCATTTTTCTGTTGAGAGTCCTCAGCTTGTCAGCAAAAATCACAATTTTTCCCAAGAGAGATGCTAGCTCATTTAGAGAACAGTTTTCTATGTGAGAGAAGAATATAAATTTCAACAACATGTAGATCCAATGCGCTTTTTCCAAATCAGTCAAATACAACAGGAATTAATTTCATTCAAATTTGCATATAGTTTCCTGACTCACCAGTATTTTTAAAGCAATTAACTAGACTGGTAGCAACACTCTTTGTTTACTTTACTCAGCATGATAAAGACTCTGGCTTCCACTACTTGCTTTCAATCAGGCTTCTAACTCCACTATTCAGATGTTAGAGTAAGTATCAATGAACAATATATGCTTAGCTAAAAAGATGCACAGCTCAGACTGGACACTGATTTGACAGTTCCAACAGTGAGATTCAATTATACTTCTTGAACTGATTATAGGATGCAATTCGCATATTTTCCAGAAACTGCATCAGCAAAAAAATATAAATAAGAAGTTAGAAAGAGGAAGGACTACAAAAACTTCAGCTGAAGACAGATAGAAATTGTCCTTATAAACTGATGGCACAAAAAGAGTTGCTATCTTTTCTTAGCACAAGAGTTATACAACGTTGCTGGATAAATTTTTGACAGAGATCACAGTTTCTGTTTAAAAGTGCAAGCTTACAGAGCCTGAGATTAAAAAAAAAACAAACAAAAAACATGTTGAGAGCTCAGAGTGCAGAAGGCTCTCCAGGCTGGAACAGAAACCTGCACCACTTGAGTGCCATGTTGACTACATGAGACTACAAACCTCACTCCAGAGCAAGCTTTCCAGGCCTTCCTCCCAGCAGAAGCCAGGCTTGAAGTGCAAGATTTAACTAAGCTGCCATACATCAGCTATAAAGGGTGGGGTACCATGAATTAGCTTGGCTCTGAACTGCCATGTTGCCAAACACTTTGAAGAATCGTTTGTAGCAGGAGTATATCATTAACCTCCTAATACTGTGTAAGTTAATTAAGGTGTTTGGTATTTACCAAACCTACTTAAGTTATGCTAATGTAATTCAATTATACTTGCATAGCTCATGCTCCCTGTCTATTTATATACACACAACCACTTTAAATATATCCATGCAAAAGTTTGTTTGCTAGGAATGCTAATCATTAACTACCATCTGCCACTTCTAACTCTATTGTTTTTTAAAAAAGGATAAAACCCAGCAATTATCACAGTTACTGCCTGGAATAATACCCTGCAACAATCTGCAGATATATTGATTAGGAAACCCATTCAATTCAGGTTTCAGCTGGATCCACTTCACAACTTTGGCAAAATTTTCAACACTTCCAGACTGACAGAGTTATATCATACTGTGGCAATCCAAGAGTAATTAGCTTGCAAATTCATTATACAGAAGGATTATTTTAAATTCTGTGAAGCTATTTGTGAGACCAGCGAAATTTATTCATGCAAGAGCAGGTTAATTTTTTCTCCTCTCACACTATAATGGTAATACATCACTCAAGCTTTTTTCTATACATCTGTTGCTCTCCATATAGTTTACTATAAAACCATAATACCGTGTATTATATTCCTATTCCACACTTTCATACTACTGCAACAGGATTTCTGAATTTGCTTATTAACAGGTTGTTTTTTTTTTTTTTTCCCAAAAGGAGAAACACTGAGATAACACAAATATTGGATTATCTATACTTGTGACTCCACAAAGGAAATAATACTGGGATCAACAATGAAAAAAATAAGCATCAGTTGTTGCTATCATCTTGCAAATTAATTAGAAAGAGCGCATGAAATTGAACAATGCAAGCTGTTCTAAAGTGGCCATAAAGTGCTTCATTAGCTTTAGACAGACTGATGGTGTGGAAACACCGCAGCCTAGGTAAAAAACACAATCATTTTGGAGATAGTCATAAAACAAAACTGTCAATGATTATGTTAGATCTGTCATAGTTATTAATCTGTCAGCCCAGAGCAGACAGAAACAAGTAACTGTAAAGGGCAGTACACTTGGAGGAAAAACATGGGTCACCAGCTCCACATTCTCCCTCACGAGGTACTGCAGCATCCTCTCCAGTCCCTCCAGCTGATAGCATCTAAAAGCCCAGAGAACAAAACACAGCACAGGCGGCATTATTAACGCTGTTTTCTGTCAAGCTATTGTGCATGACATTTGATGGCATCCATTTGCAGGGAGATAAAAACAATTAGCTTAAATACAACCTAGAGAGAGAGGTCATGCTTAAAGATCAGGGAAATGTTTAGCGGAGCCCAGTTACTGATGTGTTGCTCCCTTTGTGGAAGGAGGCCAGTGAGCACCTCTGCAGGCATGGGCTGGCTGGTTTTTTTTTGTTTTTTTTTTTTTTCTTTTTGTTTTGTTTATATATTATCCCTCTTCTACTCTAAGATGGCTCTGCTAATTAAATTGTGCACCTTTCTCCTTCACTAGGGTTAGTATAGCATGCTCACAGAGATTACCAGTAATAGTTTCAATGGTCAGTGTGGAAAGTACGTGACATCTCAAATCCCTCAGCTTTTGTCTTCAGTTCTGGATGTGGTAACAATCTCAACCAAGGATCACATACCTCAGTTTTGATCTACATACTTACCCAAAATCAATCAACAACAAAAAAATCAGACTTGGCACAAATGACAAGTGCCCTGAGTTATCTCATTATACTACGTTCCTAATGTGAACTTCAATCATAAGGCTTTTCCTAACTGTGATAGGCAGTACGTGAAAAAAGGTTTAACTGACATATTCTTAGGTGATAAGACAGGAAGGTTCTCTCGTATCACTGCTCTCTTGAGGGTTTCACACTTTCAACAGTGACACATCTAAATTCAAGAAGGAAGACAGCTAAGCACAAGGTCAAAAGCAGCTGCCACGGGAGAAACCGAAAGCACAAAAGGAGTATCAGTTCTGAAAAGCTCAACCAAACATCACAGGGTCAGCTACGATACACCTCAATTTAGAGAGACTCTGAATGAACTATACAATTTCCAGAAGTTTAGGCCACTTTTCTTATTTCAAGTCTTAATACCAACACTGTATCAGAAATGCAAAAAAACATGAAAATCCAAGGAGTCCTCACAACCGCCCCCACACTGGAAAAATTTGAAGTAGCAAAACAGGCATGAGAGACTTACAGGCAATACATTTAGATCAATCCTTTGAAACATAACAGTTGAAAAGGTCAGTACTTATTAGGCGTAAGAAAATAACTATAAGTTGGCTATATAGAAAAGCAGTAGGAATGGTAAATGCTTCCAAGGAAGACAGAAGACTACTTCTGTAAAGGATGCATGATAAATGGTCTACTCTTTACTTATAGCCATTCTTGAGCAATTTCTGAGAAAGAAAGCTTACATTAATTACAGAGCAAGCAAAGTTATCCATATACTTCAAGCCTTGTACTTCTCCACACCTGGCTCTGAACCAAAGGTGCCACCCTTCCGGGAGCAGTTGTGAAAGACATTGGAGTGGCTGAATTCCTCTTTACTGCTTCCTTGTACTTTGTGCAGACAACAGTGGAACACCAACGTTTGTGTTTTTGTATTACCAACACTGGGACTGACCTAGAAAAAGCAGCTCTACTAAGCTACCCATTAGGAAAGACTTTAGACTGTCAATACAGGTAATGCACTGGAAAGAGGAAACTGTTTTATAGGGAAGATCACAGACCATGTCACACAGCTCAAATATTTCTGACTTATAAATATAGTTTCTAATCACAAGGGGAACAGTAACAAATCTCCAAATGTGCCTTGACCAGTTTAGAGATTTCAGAAAGTACTGATCCCTGTAGTACTAAAGTGTTACACAGACCATAGGGGGACAGCTGCCAAAGGGTCACCACAACTCTCTGCTAATTTATTCACAGTCAGTATAAAAAAAAAAAAAAAAGGAAGAAAACATTTTTTTTTTCCTTTGTTCTCACTATAATATTATTTAAAAAAATAACAAAATCTGCACTTCACCTTGGAAGCGCTATCTCAGCTTGGATTTTCTGCCATCATTGTCTGAACTTCAGATTTCCTTTCCAGGAACAACTAATTTTAAAACTATGACCTGTGTGTGCAAGAAGAGACCCTTATGAGTGAAGAAGAGCCAATTTGGAAAAGACTGGCTTACTGGCAGTGTGCAGATAAATGATTAACCGGATGAACGAGTCTAGTTACTAATTTCTTCATCTTCTATTTTTATTTTCAGGACCAAGACTAAAACCTCCTAGTACTTTAAAGCCATTTGAATACTTCCCTGAAAGAGATTTTGCACAGTTTTACCATATACCGCACTTCCATTTTGATAGCTTTGTTTCTAAAACATTAAATGAGCATGTTATTTTTCTTATTTTATATATAATCATACTTGAGCAAAATGCCATGTGAAAGACCAATGGATTTGTATGCTTAAAAGCACCTGTTTGTATTTCTCATTTCCCTTCATACAACCGGGATTGTATTGTACAATTGACTAGCATTGAGATCGCAGAACCACAATATGGCTGAGGTCGGCAAGGACCTCTGTAAGTCACCTTATCCAAGCCTCTACTCAAGCAGGGCCACACAGAACTGCTTGCCCAAGAGCAGGTCCAGACAGCATTGGGCTGTCTCCAAGGAAGGTTTGTATTCAACATGCCATCCACCAAGACCTCTAAGTCCCCTTCTTCAGAGGTTGTTTCAGCTGTTTGGCTCCTAGCATACACAGCTGCATGGAAGGAGTACTGAGGGAGTTTCTTTGCTAAGGGCAGTCTTTTTTCAACATGCAAAACATCTCTGCATTATTTAATTTCCACTAAGTGCTTAAAACTTAGCAATTACAGAAGCTCATTTTCATCTTATCTGGTCCCCTAATGGCCAGTAAGCTAGAAGGCAAACAGCTATTTTCATTTGTTTTACCCTGTTGCAAATTAATATAGATGCATACACAACTAGCTCATATTGCATAAATTCTGGCTAAGTATTTTGAATAGGCACTCTTATGTGTGACTGTTGTATGGCAAATACACTTGGGTGTTACGGGTACTTCTGTTCCATATAATAACTGTCCTTACAAGCATGTCTTTGACTACCCTTTGAAAAAAAATGCTCTTATTTTCCAAATTGCAAATAATCATACTGTCAAATGAGCATCTCTTTGACTCCTAAAAAGTCAGTGTTCCTTTGAAAAACAAAATTAATTCTCTTGCAGTTAATAATTAGTGATGTAACTTTTGAAAACACTTCAGTGTGTCAATAGCCTTGTTTATTGTTTCATTCAGACATACGTTTGCCTTCAGAAGCAGCCAGTAGTTGCCATCTCTACTGCTGAACTTTCTCTTCACCAGCACATGGAGACTAAAATATGGAAAGATACTTCAACTTTTGTCTTAATGAGATATTTCACCTTCCAGTGTAAGGCACCACAACAGAAGCAATCACATCATTTGCAACATGCATGATAATTGGTATATTCATTCCCATGGTGAGTACTTCCCGCTATGCTATTCTGTTTCTAAAAAATTCAGCAATAGTGTGCAATTTAAAATGTCAAAAAACACTTGTTAAAGGGATGGAGGTCTATCCTGCGCAGTGATCTGGTTGAAACAGTAAGCTTGTAATAAGCACAATATAAACTGACAGCTATTTTGTATCTTTTGCTTTTGTATACCATAAACTTGTGATTAGAAACCACTGATGTTGCAAATGAAGCTCATTTACTCAATTCTACCCATCAGTCTTCCTAAATTGTGCTCTCTTACTTTGGCTTCAGATTTCAAATCATAATCTTTTGTAGACAAGTGAGCAATCCATAGAAAATTTGGTTTTATGCACATATATAGATCACTAAAATGCAGATAAAAGATCCAGTGAATGGGTAAATGGTTTAGAAGAGTTATCACGTATTAAATACTACTGTGAAATAAATGAACTCCAACACATTACTGGGGATTTCAATTATTTGAACCCACATCTAAACTTTTAGGAACAAAAGCTTGAAAGACATACTCTGCAATTGGCGAGTGCTGTTCAGACTGCTACAATCATCCAACTATAGCAGAATTTCATTTAATTAAAACATCTGTCTTTCTATTCTGCAAATTTTAGAGAAAATTGTAACTGCAAGTGTTAGATAGGTCAGAAAGCTAGAAGCCTTTCTTTCAAAGGGAGAGGGAAAAGTATTTGTATAAATCTATGTTTAGAAGTCCTTCAGGAAAGCAGTTCTTCTTGGGGACACTCGGTGGGGCCCAAGAAATACAAGGAAAGAGGCTCTTCCAGATGGCAAATCAAAGAACCCAACAGGGGATCTGAGTTAGCTGATAGGAATATTCTGAATGCCTTAAATATTTTCTGGAAAATCTATGATTTATAGTATAGGGTGGTATCCACACTGCCTAACCTCAGGCAGGCTTTTCTTCATGCTGAATCACTTCTAATCTGTTTGATTCTGGATGGCAGTTATGAGCCTCCATGATTTAGGTGCTTTGAAGCATTTTGCTCACAGACCAACAATTAAGAATTTCATCATTCAAGGGACCACAACATTGTGTCTAAAAACTAAAAAAGGAAGATGCTGGGAAAAAAAAAACCATCACAAAATATCTCTTTCATGATTGACTGCCAAAAATCTGTTTTAGTTAATGGCTGCCATTAAATTTAATCTGGTCACTAAGAACTAAGCCCCAGTGCTTGCTACCATTATCCAATTTAATGCCAGCATAATTAAAATCTAATCGTTATTTTCACATTTTCATGTTTTTAATCTAGAAAGCAGAGGTATCCAGAAATTAAAATGGCACAGTCAGGGCTCTGCCTGACCGAGAGATTGGCATTTCTTTGGTAGGAATAAACACATGACATAAGTTAAATCACATCACATTTGCAAAGCTCGTATCTCACTCAGATATATTTTAGCATCTAAGTAATGACCAGTTAGTTCCTGGCTAAAAATCAAGACCAGATAATCAGTTGGCATATATGAGAATAGCTTCACTGAAGCAGTTTTATCACTGTGCAGAACGTGACAACATATTTCCTGTCATTTACTTATAGCAATTTAAATAAAAAACAACCAGCAATCCTGCAACTCGGCAGCCTGGACTCAGCAAAAGCAACCCATGCATTATACGAAAAAGCACGTGACTGAAATAACTGCAATAATGCCAAAAAATGGCAGTAAGAGGGTAACTGTGATTATGGTGAAATATTTCAATTAGAACATCTATATTGAAATAGTGTCAGCACATTCCCTGTTCCAGAAATGCACTCATAAATTGACACAACGCCCATTTATCTGGCTTGCCAAGGGAGCCAGCACGTTCCCTGAAAACTTATTAACCTTTAGCAAAATCCAAATCATTGCTTTTGGTAACTGTTATTTTTGACATGCATCTTTTTATCATCTCTGACCCTCTGGGGCAATCATTCCATTTTCACAGAAAGACCACCTTTAAAATAAGATTTTAACCAAGAACACAGGTAGATTTAAGCTGGATGGCGAGAAAGGTTTTTCCACTCACTTTGCTTTCCCTTCCTGTAAATTTTCAACTATATAGGAGAATATTTGAATTGCACATTCAAAAGATCCTGAATTGGTTCAGTTTACAGGTAGTATTTATTAATGTAAGTAAAATACATGCTGATCACTTAGATTTTTTGGCCACAGTGCCAGTTCTGCACTGGTTCATGTGTTTCAGCTGTCCTGTGGAAGACAGAAGAGGGATGGTGTATAGTGTTTGTTATGATAACAGCTTTGGTTCTCTGACTTTGTGTTTAAAAATACGTAGTCCTATAAAACATATACAGACCCATTAAAATTTTTGATGGACGTTATTCCTCAAGTTTTTCAAGCAAATACTGGTCTTTTGGTAAAGACTATAACAGTTCCTTCTAATTAGGCTTCTTTTCCTAGTGCCTGAGGAGAGCATGAGACTATTCACGTGCAGCCCGGAAAGCCAACTGTACTCTGGACTGTATCAAAAGATGGGTGATCAGCAGGGTGAGGGAAGTGATAGCCCCCCTCTGCTCTGCCCTTGTGTGGCCCCATCTAGAGTCTTGTGTTCAGCCCTGGGGTCCTCAACATAACAAGGACATGTTGCAGCAGGTACAGAGGAGGGCACGGAGGATGATCGAAGGACTGGAGCACCTCTCCCATGGAGAGGGGCTGAAGGAGTTGGGACTGCAGTTTAGCCTGAAGAAAGAAGGCTCTGGGGACACCTCACTGCAGTCTCCACTGAGGTCCAGGGACCTACAGGAAATCTGGAGAGGGACTCTTTATCAGGGAACGTAGTGATAAGACAAGGCATAAGGACTTTAAACTAAAAGAGAGTAGGTTAGATGTATGAGTGGTGAGGGACTGGCACAGACTGCCCATAGAAGCTGAGGATGACCCATCGCTGGATGCACTCAAGGCCAGTTTGGATGGGGCTCTGGGCAGCCTGACCTAGTGAAAGGGGTCCTTGCTCACAGCCAGGAGGTGGAACTAGATTATGTTTAAGGTTCCTTCCAACCCAAATCTTTCCATGATTCTAAGGGCACAAATGTTTGCTTTTGACTATTCAAGGGTAGCAGTTGTTCTAGCCCAGCAACTGACTGTGGCTGCCATTCAACAGCTTTCCAGGGAACATCTCAGTCTTTGCCACTCAGGCCTGCACTCACATCTCTCTGTATGCAGAAATAGAAGTATTTTTAAAGCCAAACACTGCAGATTCAGAAGCAAGAGGAAGCCCAATAGTTCATATCAAACAAGAAAGCCACACGATTTTAAGTTGGTAATGTATAAAGATTTCAAAATACATTGCTCTCAACACAAGAGCTGCTCAAATACTGGGGACCTCACTGAACTATGCAGCCTACACACAATTTCAACCCTCAGACATCAGAAATGGGATCTACCCTGCAAAGCAGAGCACATGTTAGGACCTGCAGAAGAATAAAAGGTTAGCAAATAATTAGGTCTTTCCTTGACTTCCTCTACAGGTCGCACAGCATTTGCTGCAATATTTGCTTTTATACTATATAAAAAACATGAAAAACAGGAAAAACACCACCCACCTGCAAAGCATATTAATCATTCCTACAGCTTTCTGATAAAACTCAGAACAATCACGGCTCATAGCAATGCATTCTTTCATGAGTATTTTATCCAAGTGTGCCAGTTGCAATCCAGCCCAATTAGATTATTATTTTATGTAAGTTATTTTCTGGATATTCCATTATTATTATTTTTTTAAATAGCTTTGATTTACCAATGTCAGACATTACCAAGGCACCCACCTTATCTTCAAATGTTACACAAATACTTCACAAGTCTTTCTATAATACTGCCACCCAGATTTAATGGCACTCCTAGCACTGCTGTTCTTAAAGTTATTAAATTTTGATCTAATTAATAGAAAAATGCTTATCTTAAAATTAAGTTTCATAATATGTACTCCTATGTTGACAAGGTTCTTATGTCATAAAAACTCCACTTTTCTCCTGAAATCTCAGCAATAAAAGTTACTACCAGCATTTAAAATTGCTAGAAAGCTATTATAAAACATTTCTTCTCAAATGAATATGGTTTATGTATTGTTTCCTTACTCAGGAGGAATTTTAATTGCCTTGTGTAAGTCTATAATTCTTCCAGGATCTTTACAATACTGCCTGGCTCTTTCACAGTTAATGAGTTCTTACAGTATCATATAGCTTCAAATACATTGTACAAAACACTATAAAATTTAAGATATGCTTATGTCTTCTACAACTTAGTTTGATTAAAGTAGCGTGGCTGTGCGAAACACCCTCATGCCTGGGCACAGGTGACAGTATTGCTTTTCAGCTTTTCAGATTCTAGCTTTGCACTTTCTTTAGAGCAACACTGTGGTCAATAGCATGCCATATTAGGCAAACCCTGTGTTTCTATCATGTTTTAATTGTCAAATCAGAACACATTCAGAACAGTGCTCAGGGGAAGACGGTGGCCTCAGTTGTAACAGTGCTTCTGGTGGCATTGAGTGGGAGAACAGAATTCAGCCACCCGTGATATACAAAGGAAAACGTGACTGCAGCCTGGCTAACACGTAGATCTTCTATTCTGCAAAATTAGAAGATGCGTAGAACACAAGAATACTGTATGTAAGTATCTCAGAATACATAAAGATTCTTTGCATGCAATAAATATGGTGAAAGAACGAATTCCCAGTATGAAAATGTATTTTGTTTCTGTGTCATCTGAGATAGGCTGGTTATCTTTAAAATTAAGTAGAAACCACTATTTTTCTTAAATTCTTTGGAATTGTTTTTTACTCTTGCAGAAGTTACAAAGAAAACTTGTTTCTCCCTTCTCTACACCCCACCTATCTTGCAGATACACTCAGGGGATAGTGAGCCAGTACTTGAAAGCTCATCCATCAGATCGATGATCCTAAAATGTGGACACTAAGAAAAAAATATCCTCCTCCTCTGAGTTATTTTTAAAGATTTGCTCAGGTACCACAAATCTGAACAAATCTTCTAACTCATACCACTGAAACAGTTTGTGTAAAGTCAATTAATTATGAATAAGGCTTCGGCTTTGGCATGAAAATACGTATTTCACAGCAGAGGTGCTGGAAAAAGAAGCAGTACTCTTAGCAAAAATTAAACTTCACAAATATGTTTGTTATATGAGCTTAACAGCAGTTAAACAATAACTGATAATCAGCATGGAGAAGAGAAGGCTCCGGGAGACCTGATAGCAGCCTTTCAGTATCTAAAGGGGAGCTGTAAGAAAGAAGGGGACAGACTCTTTAGCAGGGTCTGCTGTGATAGGACAAGAGGAAACTAAAAGAAGGGAGATTTAGACTGGATTTGAGGAAGAGGTTTTTTACAATAAGGGTGGTGAGGCACTGGAACAGGTTGCCCAGAGAGGTGGTAGAAGCCCCATCCCTGCAGACATTCAAGGTCATACTGGACTGGGCTCTGAGCAACCTGGTTTAGCTGTAGGTGTCCCTGTTCACTGCAGGGGGGCTGGACTAGATGGCCTTTGAGGGTCCCTTCCAACTCAAACAATTCTGTGACTCTGTGACAATATTCAATATGCTATCAGTAAACAGATACATTTTCTCTTGTGATTTATACTCCCCAGATGATGAAGTTCAGAAATCACTTATCTTCAATTTTTCTTCTGTGGAACAAAATCAGCAGCTAGTCTTTATGACCCAGCTCTGGCTTCCCTTCTTGGAACAGCAAATGAGACAGAATTCCTTTAAATGCTCAGGCATAATCACAGCCTTTTAAGCCAGAAAACCAGCTAACCATACTGCAGAATTACCAGAGATGCCATGTTCCCGTGACCCAGCTCCTAGAGCACATATGGAGTTATGAGTACACCGCCAGGTCAATAGCTATAGGCACACAGAAAAATGCTTTATACAAATTATTTCCTAGTCCTGAAGCTTAGGAGAGCTTTGTTCCTTGATAACATATCGGTCTTCATCTAGCAGAACAAGGTTCAATTATTATTTATTCACATATAATGAACGTGTGCATACATGCTGAAAGACTCGAACCTGTCAGCGCAGTTAGACTAGTGGCACTCAGCAGCACGGAGAAGGAAGAACAAAACAAATTCCAGTCAGTCCCTTGGAAAGATTTGGTAAATCTCCAAAGTGATACGATGCCTTTTTTCCCCCTCAAGCTAAAGGGAATGCTTTGTGCTGAGCAGGAACTGCAAATCTTACCAGCAGACACCATCCTGCAGACCTACTCCTGTTTGGAAGATAGGAAATTTGGGTGAAAGGATGAGTGAGCGCCCATCTCCAACACCACTACAGCTATGATAGATATTTAATCTCGTAAAGAGAGCAACAGGTGAGAAATATCATCTTTAAAGATCTTTCTGCTTTTCCTCTATGTTCGTTACATCATAAAGGAGAGACTGTCAGAACTTGTTAGATCACCCTAGCAGCTAAACTACCTAAACACAAACCTTCTTGAGAATCTAGGGGCTGTGGCAGCTAGCTGTCTGCAGGTTTATTTTGGCAATATCACAGGTTTGTAACTACTGGTCAAGTGTGCTGCCCTACAAGCCACCCTTTTGAAGCTAAGCTTTTGCCAAGTTTTTGCTTCATTTCATCAATATTATTTGATGCTCAGAGAGAGAGAGTGAGCAACAATAATAGCTTTGTGCACCAGGCACTATAAAAATATTCTACAGCTATAGAATATATGTTTATTTTAAAGTTTTACTTCTTGGGTTTGTTATTTTCAAGGACAGTTAAAGATAAACCAGGTTGAGAAAGCTGATGACAGCAGAAAATAGACCTGAATATTAAAAAGAAACACCTCTCAAAAGGCAAGTACAGTGAGACTTAAAACCAATTTGTAAGATAAAAGCTCCAAACCACTTACTATTGCCATCTGATAGCATCATTCAATATTGCTTGAAATTCATTAATATGCTAGGTAATGTAACTACCGTGCATGTATACAGAATTAATTCTATTAATTTCTACATTAGGAAAATCTACTGAAAGAGGAGGAGAATAATTATAAGGCAGTCTTACCCATCTGTGGAAAAGGCATAGCAAAACCCATCTAAACCTCAGAAGAATAATTATCCCACGAGACTCACACCTCCTGGGAGTGCCCATTATTGTGTTAGGAGAACATAAAACTGACAGCTATTCAGAAAAAGCTCTGCAACAATTTCTGCTTAGCTCTGCTGCTAATCTTACTTTGTCATCTTTTCGGAACATGTACAAGCTTCCAGCTAACTTACTAATATTATATTTTATTTTTACAGGTTAGCAATAAATGCTTCTTTTACAGCATATAATTTGTGTAACAGACTGAATGTTTGAGAAATGCTTATGCATCTTAAATAAAAGGCTATTCAAATTTAAATGGTTTTATAGAGTAATAATATTTAATTTAGTTCTGCCGAGTAGCTGCTGACTGCTTAGTCAGATTAGGTGGAACTCCAAACGAGGCAAAAAGCAAAGCACTTTATTATTAAATATTCCCATCGTGGTAGCATTTGGAACCCAAAATCAGGTTTGGTGTCAAGTCCAACTGCTAACAAGTGCAGTTTTAAAAATAAAAAACAGCAGTTGCTGACCTAAAAGTGCTTGTGATTATAGCGTGCATCCAGCAGATACAAGGAAAAGGGAGGGAAAAGCAAAAGGGTAACAGGAGGGTTATCCATGTCACAGCAGTAAGTAGCAGTGTAGCCTCCTCTAACTATTAAGAAAATAGTTTCATCTGACTGTAACACAGAGATAGCCGGAAAACAGCAGAAGATGGAGTTAAAAACAAAAAAATAAGAATCATGGGGCACCAAACACGCAAGGGATAACTTCACATGATTTATTATTACATTAGGAAGCTTTGCATATAAATGTTAAGAAAAATGGTGGAGATTTAGTTCCCTCCAAGGGCGTGAGAAAAAACAACCTCAATACATTTATGATACATTTTTTATTGAAGTGACACATCACATAAATAATACAATTATTCTGGATCAAGCTTTTGTAACAACTTATTTTTCCTGAAATGTGAATTATTCACAAGCAAACTGCAGCTTACTGAGAGCATACCCTTCTCTGCTTAAGGCGTACCAGAGAATAGCACCTGGCTACTGTATTTTCAGCCTGTACCCAATGCTTGGAAGTCTGAATTCAGTGCATCATTTTATCTAATGCCAGTCAATTTACTTACACTGCTGCTTCACGAAGTCCCCAAACAGTAAACCTTTTCAACAGAAATGCTTCTTTCATTTACGTATTCTGAAAACCAATTTATTGTCTAAAATGGCTACATTTCTTCCTAGCTTCTCACTCATTAGGTCCAAAAACCAGTCCCCACTGGAATGAGCAGATTTGAAAGCAGTCATGTATATCTGATGAGGAAGACAAGGCACACTGTTGGTGCCATTGGACAGCAAAATTCAGGAGAACGCCAAGTCCTGCCACAGAGAATTTACGATGATGTAACAGTTGGCTAAAGAGAGATGTGAAACATGGACTTCCAGCAACAAAAGAGCTTCTTGCACAAAAGAGCTAAGGAAAAAGATCAAGGTGAGGTGGTGCTTCGTGATCATTACCTTCAAAGCAGACCTCCTCTAGAAGCGCATTACAGACACCTTTAATAAAGCATGAGATGCCAGTGCTAATCTCAAAAGACTCACCTGAAAATACTCCAGTGGTATTATAACAACGTAAGAGACCGCTGATTAGGTGCCAAAACGGTTTGATGCCAGATCCGAAGAAAGCTTTTATAGCTCCTATAATTTCTCCTAAAACAGATCTGACTTGAAGTTGCAGCGTCTTGCCAAATACGGGTCTCAGAGGTGTGCCCTGACTGCTTCTGTACAGCAGCATTAGCCAAGTGGACACGCTACCTTTGCATATCCTAGACCAGTGTGCTAAATTCCTGCAGCACATGCTGTTAACTGGCCACTCTGTGGCTTATCCTTTACACTCCAGAACTTGTGACACTGAAAAGGCAGCTGATTTTTGCATACAGAAGTATTTTCCTGTGTAAGAATTTATATGAACCATTGAGGTAGTCAAGATTAACATATCCCACAGAACTACAGAAGTATACTCAAACTATCCACCAGCTGAACACAGACTATGCTGATAACTAATATAAATATATAATCTGATGAAAAAACCCTGCTATCTCTATTTAAAAACTAAGCTAAAAAGCAACAAAAATGCCAGGCTAGAGGCAGTATGAAACACTAATTCAAATCTAGTTAAGTCCAATTCCTCCATAAATGTTTGAAAGATAATCTCATGTCAGAACTGATATCTGTATCTTTACCTATAACAAAAGTAAAACACAGTAGCTCTGACCAAAGACCAGCAGTATATAAACAGAATATAAAACAGACGAATTCTTGTTGATTTATCTTAATTTAGCTGAAAAAGTTCATCGAGGACCATCTTTTTTTTCTGAATATGTTCATATTTACCAGTACAACAGATGTACATCTCTCTATGCATTCACTGAGGTTCAGCCCTTATTTTTGCAAGTGTGGCCTTTGTACATCATCTCACACACTCACCACTACTCTTGACTTTCAATCACTCCAGATTTAGCGGATTTTTCATAACAGAATATATGGAACAATAGATATTTTGTCTTTCCACTGACTTCAAAATTAAATTGAGTATTCTTACCAGTTTTTCATTTTATTTTGTATCCATCAATTTTTAAACTTGTCAAAAATACTTTTAATAGAGTTTCACATGCCCAAATAGCCAAAACAAACAAACAAAAAAAGCTGGACACGAGACTGCAGTGTGCTCTTGCAGTCCAAAAGGCCAGTAATATCCAAGCCTGGGGCCTCAAGTACAGGAAGGATGAAAAAACTGTTGGAGCAGCTCCAGAAGAGGGCCAGGAAGAGGATCAAAGGGCTGGAGCATTTCTCCTATGAAGAAAGGCTGAAGGATTTGCACTTGTTTAGCTTGGAGAAGAGAAAGCACGGGGGAGACCTCACTGTGCCCTTCCAGTACTTGAAGGGATCCTACAAGCAGGATGGGGACCAACTTTTTAAATAGTTGGATAATGATAGGACAACGGGGAATGGCTTTAAACTAAAAGGGGGGAGATTTAGGTTAGATGTTAGGAATACATTTTTCACTCAGAGGGTGGTGAGGCACTGACACAGGCTGCACAGAGAAGCTGTGGATGTTCCATCTCTGGAGGTGTTCAAGGCCAAGTTGGATGGGATCCTGGGCAGCCTAATCTGGTGGTTGGCAACCCTGCCCACAGAAGGGTGGTCAGAACTAGATGATCTTCAAGGTCCCTTCCAACCTAAGCCATTCTATGATTCCAGCCTCTCTGAGGCAGACAGCTTTGCTGGGGAGCTACCTTGCACTGAGTCCTCAGCTTGAACCTGGCCTTTAAATACTGCAGTAAAACAAGAAACAAATACTTCTGCTACCACGAATACTAGAGTACACTTCAAAAGCTAGACACTCTACAGTGGCACAAAGCAAGGATAGGACAGTAAGAGAGGAAGACAGAAGCAAGCAAGTCTGAACTTTAGTGCAAAGTTCAACAGAGTAAATATTCTGAATCCAACACCAATAGTATGGCAGAGCAGCAGTGCTTCATCAGGCGCACAGAAATCAATTTTAGCTGCCGAGAGTGTCACTGGAGAGAGATATGGGCAAGCAAACTGCTGTTGCATTATGAGCCAAAACGTATCTCAGGAGCTTTCCTTCCTCAATTCCAAACTGCGATGCCTGCAGCTTGATGCAGAACAAGCAGCAGCAGGCCGGCTCCCAGCCAGATCCCCAGCCTTACAGGAGTGCATGCCTTTTTTCTCCTCTTCCATTTCAGCCTGCCGCCCCTCCTATACTGTGGCAGAGGAAAGAAGTTGTTGCAGGGCGCAGAAGTGGAAGAAAATCAAGAAAGAGCTGGAGTGGTTGTGCCCGTTTCAAATGTGGTGGCTTCCTACCTGCTCAAAGCACCGCAGATGGCAGAGCAGGAGACAAAGGACAATAGGAAGATGTCCTGCCTCTATTTCTTGCCCTTAGCACAGCCCTGTGAGAAAAGTCTCTGGGCCAGCTGCAGCAGCAGCACATACATTTGCTCCATCATGGCCGTTGTCTACCAGCCCAGGGCTTTCATGTGGTTTCTGATCTCTCACATTGCTCCTTCTGGACAAGAAAGGAGCAGCTCAGTTCAGACAAACCTGCTGCTAAGTGTTTGTCTCAGCTGCTGCTTACTTATTTACCTGGAGCAACAGGAGTGGGCCTCAGTGGTCATCATGGGCTCTTCACCTTATCCTGTAAGTGCTTCTGCAGGCTGGGCTATTTCCACATCACCACCAGCTTCCCAGGGCCTCACATCCTGACTGCCAAGGTGGGTATTTTCCACCAGTGTCTTCACCACATCAAAGGGTTATTATCACTCTGAGTGCTCTTTTCATTAGCCAAACATTTCTCTCCACTCTTTTAGCTGAAACTGCCACTTCTACTTAATGGAATAGCAATTACTTGAAATACTTGGCTTTTCTGCCGCAATGCATCACTCTTTCAAAGAGTGATAAGCTAATAAAAATTGTATGGTAATATAATCTATAAAATATCTCTGATTTTTAAACTAAACCAAAATTTACTGGCTTCAACAGTGCAATACTGATTTACCCAATGAATATTAATGAACTAACTTAGGTAGCAGTCTCATGCCGCTGGGGAACTAAATCAGGGTGGAAGAGCACATGCAGCGGTGTAATAGAAGCAGTCCCTGTTTTCTCTTTCAATAGAATCTCAATTGTACTCAAAGCTAAGTGCAGCTCCAGACTGAAAAGTAAACTTAACATGATATTTCTTTTGCTATGTGGCAGCTCTCAAATACCGTAAAATATTCCTTCAGCCCCCTAGTAAATGAATTAATTGGCAGTCCTGCAGACAAAAATCCCTACTTCTTTTACTTCTTTTAAAGCATGATTACCAATTATGGGATGCTGGCAGAACAAATTATGCTCTCAGTTATATCTCTGCAACCCACCTCACTCCTGCTTATGCTCTTAATCCTTACCCAGCTCCATTAAAAATGCAAATCTTTCCAATTATGACTGTGGGGATAATGGTACAGCATCATGGCAGTAAAAATGACACTTTCCTCAATAGTGCTTAAACTCCAAGCCTTGCACTGGCATGGATAAACATAAATTAGCTGCAATGCTTAAATGTTTAAACCAGTGTTGAGCAATCACCACCGAAAAACAAGCCAACAGCACTACCAGATGCCATAGAGTGCTACACCCATACGTTTCATCTGAAAAAGGAAGTTGATGCAATGGAAGATGACATGAGAAAGTGATGATTGATTTAGTTCCTCATGAATAACTGAGTACTCCCCAGCTCCACGAAGGAACAGATAAGCACAGGAAGTAACTGAAGTACTAAGACAAAAGTTTCCAGCAAACAACAACAACAACAAAATAATTTGAGCATGATGGAGCAGACAAAGTTATCCAGGAAAAAACAAATAGCTGCACAGTTGAGGTGTCTCTTCTGATTTCAAGTAGCGTACTCTTTTCTTTTTTTCCCCCTGTTCAAGTTGGAAAGGCCTTTTCTGCCTTGCCCTGTTCTAAAACTTACTGTTATATATCCAATTCCAGCTCTATTCATTATTCATTTATGGATTTGGTATTTCACCTTGTAAACAAGCTGTTATTGAAAATCTTTCGAGAAGTGCCTCTGGTGACTTTTACTATGTCTTTTTAAAAGAAACATAATTCCGGAATACAATTGTGCAGCAGACCTTACACACTGATGTCACACTGGGTAAACTGAATTATGGTCAAGGTCAACTGCTTTTTTTTTTGTTATATTCTGGTAGGGGAAACTAGCTCAGGAATAAGACATGCAGCTTAAGTAAGAAATATACAATTAATGAAATTATGGATATTTATTACTACATAATGGAAAATGCAGATATGCTATTCCCAACAACATTTGCTTAAGAAAAGAATTTTAGAGCATCAGTTGAGCTGGAGGAGGCTCCTTGCTACATTACAACACCAGAGCTGCATCCTAACTCACTCACTCACTCAACAGCGCTTTGGAGCCCACAGCATACGTCAGTATCCACACTGAATAACCAAAGGAAAAGTTTATGGATGCATCATTTTTTCTTAACCTTGAAATACAAAGTATAGCCAGCTGCTATTATTTTGCCTCTGAAGTAAAAAATGTACAGACTGTAGACAGGCTCACTTCCTATATTTCAATTTAATGGCACTTTAATTCCACCTAAATCAAGAGCAGTAACACTGTAGTACGGATGGAAAAGTATTATGTTGAACCAGAGCAATTCTTTAGAACAACATGGCCATTTATGCTAGTATCCTAATATAATACATATCTATAACAGAGTGTGTTGAGAAATAAATTAGTCATACTGTAAATAGCCATCAGGGACACAGAAAGTAATAGTTTCTCATGATCTGCTACATGTGTACAAAAGCAGGTGACTGAAATGATGTAAATAGTAAGATGGTATCATTAAGCAGGCACTCCTCTGCCCTAGAGGGAAAGCAACAGGAACAATGCCTGTGCACTTCCAGCTTCTGTGTGTTTTAATGAACACCCACACTGCAAATACACATCCTTTTTAACTAGCAAACTGCTACTTGAAAAGGCAAGAGAGAAGACATAAATGCATTGCTCTGTCAATAGGGGTTAGAACCATGAAGGTCAAAGTCCAGCTACAGTAAAATTAGTCAGATATGTATAAGGAAACTAGAAGGGCTTCTACAAACAATGTCAGTACAAAAGGAAAGTCAGAAAAACGTGGGCCCACTGATGAATTGGGTAGAAAATCAATTGACAGGAAATACAGAAAAACCTGCTGCCAGACCTCTGAATGTACCACTATAGTTTGGGAAAAAGACTGGCAGTTAACAACGGGGAAGTAACTGGTTAGAGAGTCACCAACAAAACTACCTGTATTTATTCAAATAGCTGAGAATGGATGGGGTTCATTCAAGGTGTTGAAATAGTTGGCTGATGTGACTGTGGCCATTATCCATGAAAAATGCACATGATCCGGATAAGTCCCCAGCAACCAGAAAACGCTGATGATATGCTGAGTTTAAGAAAAGCAAGAAGGACCATGAGAATAACAGGCTGGTCACAGTCCCTGGACAGGGCAGAGAATGTTCCTTGGAGTCCCCTTCCAGACACGTGAAGAACAAGAAGGGAATCCAAAACTGTCAACACAAGCATAGAATGCTTGATTAATCTGATTTCTTCCTGATGTCAACACAAGATGGCCAGCTCTGAGAATGAGGAGCAAAAGACATACCTTGATTTATTAAGGCTCTCGAAGCTGTGGTGCCCCCTCATACTCATTTGGGAGCTGAGGAAGTACGGGCTAGAGGAACAAACTCATTGGTCAGCTGAGAACTGGTCAGTCTTCCAGTCCTGCAAGAGGGACTGTCAATTTATTTACAACTGTTTCACAGCTGGTAATAAGCAGAGTAACCCAACATCAACAGTGGGCTGATACTGTTCAGTATCTTCAATTTGAGTGATAAGATAGACTCCTTATCAACATTTTGGACAACAGTAAATTACTACTTGGCTTAATTTTTCCTTGAGAGATTCAGTTCAGAAAGACCTTGATTAACTGAGAGTTAGGCCAGGTTGAACTTCATGAAGTTCAACAAGTGCAAAGCCTGGTGGCTGTGGCAGGCTAACTCCAGAGAGTGATTGCTGGGCTGAGTAGCAGCCCTGTTGGGAAAGACCTTGGGGTCATGGTGGACTCCAAGTTGAACACAAACTGACAACATGCTTACTTCATGAATAATACAGAGCATATGTTAACCACAGTGAGAGTTTAAAAGAGCTAGGCTTTGTTAGTGTGGCAAAGAGTAAGCAAAGGGTAATCTAATAGCAGCCTATGATTGCTTAAACAGCAGCTGAAGTGATGACAGGGTCAAACTCTCCTAAGTAGTAGCAGGTGATGCAACAAGTGGCAACCATAACAGACTCGGACAGTTCAGACTGGACAAACATCTTTAAACAAAATTCAATAGCAGGGCAGCAGCAGAGAAAGCTGCCCAGAGAGGCAGTGCAATTCCTATTCCTGAAGATGTTCAAGACTAAGCTTGACAAAGCCATGGTCCACCTGATACACTGCTGGACACAGTTTTCATTCAAGACCTGCTAAAGTCGCTTCCAAGCAAGTTTTCTATGATTCTACGAAGAGAGCATTAACAAGCTTCCCTGCCCAGCCCTCTTGCCTTATATCCCTGCTCCCCGAAGTGTAGCAAGTACCGTTAAACAAAGCCATGTTTTTTTAAGGCTGCATGGAGTAACCATGCACATTTTGATTGGAACAAGGTCAGGAAACAACTTACACAAGCATATCTGTGGGAAAATCTGAGAGAACAAATACTTCCAGCAAGACAGTAATAATAAGCAACTGAGGATGGGCTGGAAAAAAAAACTGGCAATAACATATTTCAGCATTGGCAATAGCTGCTATAGAAGTAGCTGCACTCATCTTAGCTTCTGCCAAGATTACACCCTGAGAACACCAAGATCTCTTTAGCCTACTTACTTCACACCAGTCACTCTACAAATAATTCCATAAAGTTTTATCCTGTCTTCTTTTTTTCCCCCAATTTCCAATCAGATGGGCTGGTCTAGCTCACTGACATACAGTGCATTTCTCAAACAGTGAAACTTATCATATCTGGAGTTCAAAGTTTATCACTTTTCCAGCCAAGCTGAATACAGCCTTAAAATCTCAGCCAAAAGTCTCCAATAAAAGCAGATTAGAAGCTGATTAACAAGATCTATTCAATTAGCTCATTAGTCAAGATCCAATGCCCATCGTTACAAAGACTGCAAAGCTAATTAAATAGTGTCATGATGGTGGATAAAGAGGTAAGCACAGACTAAAGTCTTTATTAGATTCTGGTGGCTTGGCACTGGTAGAGATACTACAGAGTCAAAAGCCATAAAGAATAAGACAGGGCTACCTTAGGATGAAGTGCTTGGCATATTCTTTGCAAAGAAAATATCAGGGTTTTCTTCTGCATGAATCTGCCATGGGTCAGACTGGTATGTAATTTATACTTAAAATCATTATATTAATCTGATCCAATCTCTACCACATTTAAGACATACTGGTGCACTGAGACATTTGGACTTAAACCCACTATTTACTGGAAAGCTGCTGAGATAAACTGGCTTGGCTTCTCCATCATGGCTATGGCTGTCCAAAGCTTGAAAAGAGGAAATATGTTTCTATGGATTTATCTCAACTTGTGAGTCTAATCTCAGGCAATTTATACTTTAATAATCAGTCTGGAGAGATACTGGAGCAGTTGTGTATAACAATAAAACAACAAACTTTTGGAAAGAAAATTAATATGAAGTCAAGAATTTCTCATCCAAAGTTATGAAGAGGTCTTGAATGCGCCCATACACAAACATGCATATTCACAAACTTCGTCTATATAGCTCAGAGCAAGGCTGCACTTTCAATCATCTCAAATTGAAATACTATTGCCCAAATGAATTAAGAGAATGTTGTTAGAGAAAAGATCTCATGGGATTAATTTCAATCCCTGGATGAACGTGCGCACATCAAGCTGATTTCAGCAGAGTGCAAAATTTGCCCCTCAAGTGTTTTTATTTATGTGAAGTCTCCATAGTAAAATTAATTTCCAGTCCACAACATAAATTTTTGCTACATACTTTGCTATTGCTACATAGGAAAAGTTCCTTTTCCTGCCAGCAGTATGTGACCTTAAAAATGTTGAGTACCTAATACAAAGAACCCCTCCCAAAGCCTCCTATAATTTTGCCCTTCTGTGTGTCTTTTATAAATTCAATGTTGGCCGCTGTGTACCTCTGTTCAAAAAGTAGCTGTAACTGTACTTATTTCAACTAAGAATACTTTCAAACCCTTTAAAACAAAGGTAGGAAATGGTAACAGGATTGTAAATAATTAAAATGATTTCTTTTGACACAGAGACAGGAAATCACTGTTTTAGTTTCTAAATCCTGAGTTTAAGAAGCTTCCTTCATAAGGAACATTTGAGAGACATTCATTTGGCTTATTCTAAAGGCATCTGCATATGATAAACAAACATTAAGTGAAAACCGAAGACCTACTTAATTGTTGGTTTCTTTTTACACCAAACCTCAGGAAACTGATATTTAAACACCAGCCTTGATGTGATTTACTCTCTCGTAGGCATGCAATAACAACATAACATACACCCTTAAATTATAGGCTACAATAGTACAACTGAGAAGCTGCAGTTTTAAAGTTGCAGTTCTTAATGTAGGTTTGTGGGCGGGGTTTTTTTTGGTTTTTGGTTTTTTTTTGGTTTTTTTTTTTTGTTTTTTTTTGCCTATTCTGGTTAGATCTTGAGGGTCAAATTTTCCAAAAACAAATGTAGGCTTCTCCATCTAAGGAAGACAAACATTCCTGTGCTACTATATGGAGACATCTGTTCTGTTACACTCATTTGAACCACGTTAACATCACTTCAAAATTCAAAGCCTGTCTTCTTGAAACATCTCTGCAGACCACCGGCATCAGTTACACTGTCACTGGCAAGAGAACTCCTTTTTAATCAAATGTGTTGTATGTGGAGAGTTTTAGCTGTCGAGCAGTTATGGTTAGAGCTTTTTACATCGCTGTATGTTCCAGATAATCTCCAATTGCATAAATCACATTTAATAGTTTGTAATCCTCATTCCTTCTTTAATTCCTACTAATATTCTTTAAAGTGTTTTGTTTTCCTGCCTGTATATCTTTTTGGGAAAACCACCTGTTGAGCTGTGATCTGTTGTTAGAAATACTACCATGTGAAGCTCATTACTGACATAAATACTTTTAGCTTCAGAATTACATGCATTTTCATGACTTGCTAAGTTATTCTTCCTGCATAAAGTACCTCTAAGCTTTCCTAATGATTTCTTTGAGGGAAGCAAGATAGATCTACCTTTAACTATGGATATAAAACACTATTTCCTTAATTTGATCTGCTTACCTTCTTTTCTGAAGAAATCAGTTTTATTTTCTGCTATTTATTATTTATGTTCAGTTCGTATTATTACAACCATTAGTAAGAAGCCAGTAACAAAGAAAGTCAAGTATCATTGTTTATGGAAGACACTGCAGCTGAAGCAAGGTTTGTTTTACCTGACTTTCTTAACAGGGAAATCAGTCATCCTTGTCTTAAGAGCAGAGTATTTCTAGGTGCACACACAAGCACACAAGCTCTCACCATCTTAAGATTTCCCCTAGAAGAAAGACTGAAAAGTCAATGTTCCTTTAGTGGACACACATGACAGAGAAAACTAAAAAAGCTGTCACTAAACACTGGTTACTAATACTAGTTTTGATACCAGAACATGTTTTTCCTCAAATGAACAAACTGTGACAACACTGAAGTTTTACTTTTTCCTCTCCCAGAACACTAATTTAGTGCAGATTTTCTCATCTCTGTTTCCAGGCCTGAAAAAGGTCAGGCTGCCTTCACAAAGTTGACTCTAGACAGTAACTAGTAACCACCACACCACCCATCAGATCCCATAAGGGCACTATCAAACCACAGCCTTTCCCCAGACTGGGTACCTTGGGCTGTATTTGTGACACAGCCTTCATTCAGTTTCCAAATGGAGTGCTTCAGAGAAAAAAGAATTGCCAGCTTGCAACTCATCCCACTAAGCCAGGGGGAAAAAACAAAAGGAAATACATAAGTCTTGAAAAGCCATTCACCTCCCAAAGCCCCTCTAATGACAGGGAACAGGGAAGGAAACAGAAGATCATTCTCATGCCTGATCCAAACTTAGTTTTAAATAGTAGGATGGCAAAAATGAGAACAATGACATGCTGCTTCACCTGGCATAGTAAAACAGATACAGCAAATAGAATAAATTAAATACTTGAGCACTATACATAATCTTGCATCAAACCCCACACATTACTGACAGTTCTTTTCTTTCAGACTCACCCAGTATTTCTCCATATGTCCATTCCATTAAATAGAACAGACTTCTTGTCTTTTTTGTACAGACCAATGTGCAAGGGGTACAGGTCAAGAGGTTGAACAGATTTCGTTAAAAAACCAACAAGGCATATGATCTGGAACGTATAAATTCACAAATTACCCCCCATCCCAATAGATCCTTTTCAGATCTGAGTACAGCTAAAAGTGAGGGTACTTAGCACTTAACTAGAACCAAATTTGCTTATAAAACTTCTTTTAATTACAGCATTCAGATTCTTCTGAAGAGGGTCCTAATCACCAAATGATTGGTATGCCAAGCTACCTCCTCCTTCCAGCAGGCATCAGCTGTGCTGCCTCACTGACCTTTCCTAGCAGCTCCCTTCCAAGGAACAAAAAGGCCATACAGGAGCAAAAGGAAACTACAAAAAAAGTATTAAACTATATTTTAAAAATCACTCTGAAGACTGAATAGCAAAAAGACTCCCTAACTCCTAGAAATAGTACAGTAACTTTCATCAATTTACACCCGAAAGTCCTATAATCCTTGCTGAAAACTTCCTTCAGAGAAAAATAAGCTCTGAATAAATACTGACATTTTAAGAAGTTCTTGCAGTCATCCCACCAATCATCAAAGATCAAAGTCTAATACTAGCTATTTGAGAAAGCCACACACAAATGCTCTACCTTTCATTATATGCTTGCTTTCATTATGTGAAGCGCTATTGCACTTAAAAACACATTGTGCTGGTAGGCTGTCCAGATTCATCTTAGTACTCTGAGTCACCTTCCAAACTTCGCAAAAATCTTTTGGTTATGAAACCACAACAGAGCATCACTCCCGTTATGTAGCACAGGTATATTTAATGCACTTTTCTATTGCAGTGCACAGAAAAGGAAGAAGTGGTAAAAATCAAATGTCCTTTTTTAAATGTCTAAGCAATGGGATGGATAGTTCAGTTCCCCCTTCAGTTGGTGAGAGTTAGTCAAAGGCCACTCTGTATCCTAAGGACCAGAGACTTTGAAAAGCCATGGTGATCCTACAGGCCAACACAGATTGAACATGGTTTCAAGATGCAAAATTTGCACTTGAATTCCAGCTTTGAACATCTCAATATTTCTGTCAGTTAAACGATGCCTCAAGATTTCACTTATCAGCTGCTTTTTCAAGATTTAAAGCAGAATTTGTAACTTGCGAATGTGAGAAAGGCCACAGAAGAGATTTAAGAGTTAGGTTTGGTAAATTTAAGAGCAATACGTACTGCGCTGTGCCCAGATGGCAGTTAAGGGATCATCAAGGGAGGAGGCAGTTATGGTTACGGCAAGCATGGGAGCCTGCTTTGAGGCAAGGGAGCACTGAAGACCACGGGAATTGTAGCTGCACATATGGTAGTGAAGCACATGGAGAGGAGATGAAGTAATGCTGAGCAGTAAGTTATGTTATAAACCCACAGGAAACTCAGTTCTGCTCATGGAAAAACTTGTTCTGGATCAGGGTGATTGCCCAATCAAGGAAGTATTATATTCATCCTCTTAGGTGTCAGACTTTACCAGCATAACTGTACATGGAGCCAAAGACTTCATTCATTGTCCCTTTATTCCTGCAAATGTGAATCATCTCAACCTTTGCATATTCATGCCTAAGCCTGCAATTAACCTGCCAGCCATGTTACTCATTGTTAGAAATTGCTGGGTTCCTTCCTTATTATTTATTTATTTTTGTTCAGGCAACAAAGATACGGTAAATACACATAAATTTAAATGGTATTCTACACACTGTTTAGCCTATGCCTGATTACTAAGTGTGAGTGTCTCTTATCACACTCAGATACCAAGTCAACATCCTATGACAGCTTATCTGAATCAGATAATAAAGGATATTTAAGAATTAATTAAAGCTTGGAAACAAATAAAAGGAAAAGTAACATGCAAATCTTTCAACAAGAAGCTTGTGTTACAAAGAATGTCTGTTTACCTAGCAAAATACATGTAAATACGTGTGTTTGAGCATCAAATATTAAAAATGAGATCGCCTTTTCTCCTAGATCTGTCATCATCAGCACAGCACTAAATGTTCTAAATGTAGAGGGCTTGCTTTGCAGGGGGGCTGGACTTGATGATCTCTGGAGGTCCATTCCATCCCCTACAATTCTGTGATTCACATTTCTAAAATACTAAGGACTTTGCACTGTAAATCTGAGGTTAGCTGGCACTCTGGCCATGTTTTCAGAAGATTAGATTCTGAATCCTAACTTTTCAGCTTTAGAAACTTCCAGAGAAACTCTCAGAGCACCAAGCTGCTCACCTGAAACTAGGGCATATTATTCACCAGTTCTTATGTCACTGCTCTATCTCAAGTTTTCATCTCCTTTCTGTCAAGAGAAAGTCTCCACATACTTTCAGTTCCGTGTGTGAGTTCTCCATTGCATGCTAATGTCCCTAAAAGTTCAATTGCCCAGTTATTCTAGATACTCACACCACAGAACTCCTGCAGGCTTGTCAAGTGTCTCATTTTGGATTCTCCACGCTATCAAAAATGATCAATTGCAGTCTTCCAAATCTATTTTGTATTTGGCTTTGATTCTTTTTCAGCTTTACATTTCATGTATTTTGAATGACTGGGGATGCTCTCTCTACCATTGAAGGCACTTGAAGACAGGTGATTTGAAAGTTACAGATGAAGTAACACCATTCTCTTACACCATCAACGAACACCGTGTCTACAGCCCTAACAACATTCTCATAAATGTGATTACTACATACAGTAGAAAGAACTTGAATAGCTATGTTAAATACAGACTAATATTAAGATGTTACAGACTGAAAACAAAGAGCAGCTTCAAACAACTGTACTGCCAGAGGTAAAAAAGGCAAAGGGAGGCTCCTCTTGTACCTAAGCTTTGAAGCCAGTAGCATTACAGGCAGGTCTAGACAAGCATCAAGCCCACGAGGTAAACAAAAACCAGGTAGGTAAAACTTGCTACTATCAGACCTGAAACAATTATTTCATTGTTGATATGCTCCACTGCTTTCGGAATCAAGCTTCCTATTAGAAAATCCTCATGTACAGTGTAAACCAAAAACACAGGAAACATGACAATGAATCACAACTGACTGTCCTGGATTGGTTATTTCACAATACCTTACACTTTTGATACATCTCAGTATATAGCAATGCCTTGCTTCCTTCTAATAGGCATCAGAGAACAAATTATATACTCAAATGTAAGTGATTGTTGCACAGGGATGGGAACCAGAAGTCAGTCTACTACAAAAAACATTCCCATCACTGCACAGAAAGTGTGGGAAACAAAAACTTCACTCCTGCAGTAAAACTACATGAAGGTGTAAACCAGAATGCGTGACTCAGTTTTGCTGATTATTTAATATAGATTATCCAGATTTTATATTTTAAAATGGGAATTAAATATTTTTTCCATTCTAACTGTTCGGTAACAAGAATAACTTAATAGTGACTGGGGATTTGTTATGATCTTGGCATCCTGTGCAAGACAGCCACAATAGTTAGACAGTTAAGGCTTCATATATCCCAAAATAGTAAGCAATAACAACAGTAAATCATCCCTGAACACAGAACGAGGCTGGGCCAAACAGTTCTGAGTTATTGAGTTCAGCATGCTCAAGCACAGGCATCCACTCAGAGATGGGGAACCAAGCAACCTCAGTCTGTTAACCTGGGGAAATTAAGGCTGGGAGGGGACCTGATAAGCATTTATAAATATCTGAAGGGTGGTGGGAGGCAAATGGTTGAGGCCAGGTTCTTCTCAGTGGTGTGTAGCAATAGAACAAGGAGTAAAGGCCTAAAACTTGAACATCGGAAGTTCCATACTAACATGCTAAAGAACTTCCTTACGGTAAGGTTGACAGAGCACTGGAACAGGTTGCCCAAAGAGGTTGCAGAGTCTCTTTCTATGGAGATATTCAAGACCTGTCTGGACACCTACCTGTGCAACCTATTTTAGGGAACCTGCTTTAGCAGGGGGGTTGGACTCGATCTCTTGAGGTTCCTTTCAACCCCTGCAATTCTGTGAACTATTGATTTCTTCCTGTTCAATTTTTAAGCACAGGTGTACACAGTGAAGTAACTTACTCCAACATGCAAGGTACAATATGTGAGGAATTCTTCAGAAAGTTCTAGTTTTGCACTAACAGCCCCTTTCCACTGAAAGTTTTGTTAATATTGAAGTTGATTATACCAGCTTCATTCTGTGTTTGTCTGAACTTACCGAATAAATACGTGTAACAAAAAACCAAAAACAACAACAAAATCACTTTCCAGAGCATGCAAATATATATGTTATTGTATAAAACATTCAGGTCTCATGAATTAAAACAAAGACATCCAGTTTTAACAGGTCCCAAAAGACAATCTTCAGAAAGAATATTTCTATTTTGAAATAGAAAACTGCTCTATGCCTTTTCTCATTTCCCAGTGTTACCCGCTGCATTATCCATCACTCAGTTTGGAAAGGTGGAGACAATTTCTGCATCTTTCCCTGTTCAAGCAGTGTTCATGCACTGCTACTTCATAACATCTCCAGGCTCATCTCCTTTTCAACACAAGATATAGATAATTCTCTATATCCCATCAGCTCCCACCTCTATAATTCATCTATTCAACAACTGTAGATCTACCTAGACCACAAGAATATGGCTGCTACGGCATAAAAATTTCTGCAGTGCCTCAGGATATCCAGTGTTTGAACAACCTCAGTCTGAACAATTATGATAACTTATCTTGGTCCTTTATCCCTAACAGCATTTAGACTGTTGCTATTAGTGTTGTCACAGATAAACATTCTCCAAAATCACTGCAGTTTTGCTAGACATCAAGTTACCCAACAACATGAAGCCAAACTAACATTTTTCTCCCCAAGAGCAAACTTGGGAAAAAAAAAAAAAAGAAAAAAGGCCTCAAATGTAATAGCAACCATACTGACTAGACAGCTTGCCTGAGGCATCAGTCACTCTCAGAATGCACAGAACACAGGAGCCATTTCTAAACAGCACCTTAACATGCAAAAATTATTTTTTGCACACGCAGTTTGTGCATGGATGAGCTGAAATCTCAAAATATTTAGCTGCATTATTGAAAGATCCACAGCTTTTGGCAAATTTCCTCAGCGGAAGAGTTATGACAGAAGCCACCCTGTACAGCACACACCCTGATGACTTTGCTGAGCAGAGAGCAAATGAAAGCAAGAAACTTCATAAAAGAGGAATCTTTAAGTATGTTCACTTCTCCAGCTGAAGTATTCTACAGCATGAAGGATATAGAATAAGAAAGAAAAGGACTTTCTTAAATGGTAAACTGCTTGTGTGTGCCACGATTATCTCATGAGGTTCCCAATCCCAGCTTGAATATCATGGGTAGTTTGGCAATCAAAAAATTTGACTATAGAAAACGTGCCTACTCAAAACATTTGCTAGTCCCAGAGAAGAGAAATTGAAATACCACACCTTCAAAGTTCTGTTTTCAGTGTGAAACACACAATCATTACCTGTTTAGAAATCAAGACACAAGCAAAGCTTATAAGAGGACTCCAGGTGTGCCATGCTCATCACAATCATTTCTTCTCAGTCTTAACCATCTACTCCTGTGTCCTCTGCTAAGAAAGAATCAGAAGTAGGAAATGCCAATAACCGTTTCAACACGTAGGATTCAAAGCATATTTTTATTAATGTATGTCAAACACAATGAATTTATTTTTGATACAAGTATTTTCTAAGTATATTTTCTCCTAGTAATGAGTTGGAGGCATATAAATAGAACACACATCCTAATCTGTGTTTCAAATTAGTTTTGAAAGCTATTTTCCCCCCTAAATCAAGAAAAAAAACCCCTAAGATGCAGAAGAGCACACACACTGGGAAGCATTAAGGTATTCTGTAGCTTTTTCCTCTAAGATAAGGTATAACTTTCTTTTTTTTTGTTGTCAGTTCCATCCATCAGATAAGAAACTTTATAGTGCAAACCAAAACACCAGTATTTTGTCATCAGTCTTGCAAAATGACGACTAATATACTGAAAATATACTTCCCTAGCCATTCCCTTCACCGCAATCAGGTACTGCCTCCAAAATCTGTCACTAGACTGTACCACTGGTGTCTGAGCGAACACACTATAGAAGTCCTGTGGTACGTCAGCAACCAAGCACACACTGTCTGAAATCTGCTACCACTCTAATAGAGCTACTTAAGCATCCATCCTTCGATTTTATGGTTATACAGGCTAACACTGCAACATGTAAGCAATAACATTAGTGGGACTGCATATTACCAACTCCATTTTCCCAGAAAAACTTTTCTCGTGTTCTGGATAATGTGGGATTTGCTCTATCCCACATGACAGAACACTCGCCTTCATTAAATGTCCTTATTTATGAGATTGGAGCCATTCTGTCACTACCTCTTGCAGCATGCTCCCTGTAAATTCACAGTTTAGCACTAGGAAGCACATAAGACTTTCAGCTACCACACCTGTAGATTTCAAAGGACTGTGAAAATGTAGAACCTCCCTCCAAGCAAACAGAAAAAAAACAGTATAGGCTTCGGATTCTTTGAAAGTACATACCAGCTTCCTGCTACGAAAATGATAGGTTTCTTCTTTAACTTCATTTACTCCTTTCTGCTACTGTTCAAATGTTAAAAATATCCCTCGTTGCCCTGCTATTTTTCCATACTCTAATGGCTTTTTCTCCTTCAACAAATATTTTTATCCATTCACAGGTACACTTTTTCATGTTCTTAACTTTCTCCATGTGCTCATAGTTCATTTTTCCATACCCCTAGGCCTGTGCCAGCCTTCATCCTTTCAAAAATTCCCATTATGCTGGTGAGTGTATTAGAATCATAGAATTGCTCAGGTTGGAAAAGGCCTTCAAGATCATCAAGTCCAACCGCAACCTAACCATACTACCCTAACTCTAACTAACCCCTAACTCTATTGGCTCAGTGGTGCTGCTGGAAAGAAGTTATGAGAATTTAAGGAGCAAAATTACATAGGTTTGAGCCTTCCTAAAACTGCTGTGTGTGTTAAGATCTGAGTATTGCAAAGCTAAGTGCAAAAGTCCCTTATTTACATTAACAGAAGGCAGGATGTGCAAATGCTAACATACAAAAGCTATATCCATGACCCAAAATAGATTATTGTATTGTTTAACAACTGAAATTACAATCAGAAGTATGAAAATGATTTGGGGCTCGAAGACAGACTTCAAAAAGAGCAGTAAATTCCACTTGGAAAGTGGGCCACAGTCATGAAACTTTTCTGCTTCTTCAGTACTTCTTCCGCTCATTTAATTACATTCCAAACTCCAAATTTTGGCTTGCACATTTGCATATGCTTTGTACTTCAAAGGATGACTTGCTTATTAGCATAGCCTAGTTCCTATTACTTATATAAATAACTGAGAATAGGAATCACATTGATCCAGCTGCATTTGATTTCCATTTTCTTTATTGAGAATTCATCAGATTTAGGCTCCCCTGGATATTTTTAGTCTGTTTGGTATAATCAATTTCTGATTAATTGCTTCTACAGGGAAGAAATGTTCTGCATTAGCAGAGGAAGAAATTACTTTTGTTAGAGAAGTTAAAAATGCTTGTGGGATCACTGGTATAGAAAAATTGTATTTTTATTTGTTTTGACATCAAAGTGTTAAACACAAAGATTAAGGAGAAGATGGTATCTGCTCTGATTTTCAGTTACTTTAGAAAGACGACTTCAGAGAGAATGTTATCAAAAAGTTTACTTCATCTAGGAAGACTTTTCGCAAATATAGTAGAACTGTTGAAGTAAAACCTTCGCAATGAAGGTCTGGTAGAGTGCCTACACTCAGCTCCACCACAGAGCAATACCTGGGGCAGAAAGGCCAAATTTCTGCTGAGTTTCATGGCTGCACAAGACATAGCTACCTCAGCAGCTGCTGAACCAGACCTAGAAAGATGGCCTTTAACAAAACACGGGGATGACTTCAGCAGGGTTTTTCTTCCACGTCTACTCAGCCTGTGGCCACTCTGCAAGGAATCTTCCTTCTGAGAAATTAAAGATATGCTGTTTTCAGAAAGAATCCTTCTGATTACATCACCACTTCCTGCCATCAACCATAATAGCTCTTTAAAAGGAGATAAATCTTTCGCAGGATGATCAGAACAGCTCAGGCTGGCTAGTGGGGTAGGAAACTAGGTAGAACATTCTCTCCCAGGTGATAGGATTAAATTAGATTCTAGGTATTTCAGGTTTTTTTTTTTTTCCTCCCCCCTATGACATGCATTTACATATATTTCAGAAATCCTTCTAGTAACTCTCTTCCTCCACTTAACCTAGGGTCCAGTTAGGGACCTTTGTCAGTAACCTTAAAGGCTATTTGGGATTTACCCTCTCCCAACAACCATGTCTGCCTTAAGTTCAACCAAAATTGGAAGCCCTCTGGCCTTACAGCTACAAGAGACAGGAGTGACCACCAGCCCTCCTGAATTCTAAATGGTGTGAAAAACTCATTTCCTGCACAGTGCAGAACTGCCCCACAGCTCGAGGAGAACCATAGCAGTTATCTGCTGATACACTCACTTGTGAAGATAGCAGCCTTCCTCCTCCCAGCTACTCCATTTCACTACCGCTGTGAAAACACTTGGGAAATGGACATCATTTCCATTTAAATACCAGAGTGAGAAGAGGCATTTCAATACAGCCAGCCATTAGAACTGTCATCCAGTAAAGGCTTATTAAGAGCCATTACTCAATGACAGTTTATTGAGGATGCTCTTCTTTCAAAGGAGAGCTCTAAGGATGCTGGACAGATGTGAACACCCTTCACAAGTGCCATGGACTGCACTATCTGTTAGGGCCCAGTACTTCCTCAGTAGAATTAACTTCCTTCAGTTTATTTTGACCTGCTTTGGCCCTGGAGAGGCCATTTGGATGAGGCTGATCCAGCAAACATATCAAGGCACGTTCTTCTCATTAATGCAAAACAAGAGTTCACACAGAAAGTAAAGCACCTGGCAAAGTCAGGAGCTGGGAGTTTCTTGAAGTGTGCTTTCGATTTTCCTCTTGCCAGACAACAATGTACAATTATTCATTAATTTTAATATCACAGTATACATCATATTTCCCATGTCAAAGCGAGAACAAAGAAGAAATTCCAGTTTCTCCATAGCTTCTACTAGGCGTGCAATCACCACCAGCATTACTATGGAAATGAATAACACATCCTTTTGGAAATCCATTGACAAGCATCTCTTTGAACTGATCTCTAAATTCAAGATGACTAATGGCAATATGCCCAACCATCTTGGTGTGCTAAACCAGTAAACAAACTTGTCATTCTTGCATTTTCTTCTGTACAATGCTCCCCTGTGCCCTGGCTTAAAAATGATTTATTACTAATCAACTTAGAAGACTTAGCAAGGAGGAAAAAGGAATAAACTTCAAGCATTCAGAAATTAGCATATATTTTGCATGAATAGCACTACCTGTTCTCTCACCCTACAATAGGTTTTAACAGGGAAAAAAAGCTTTGTCTGATATATTCTTGTTATTAAAACAAAACAAAGCAAACAACTCCTGTGTTTTGAAGTGCAATGCAATGTTTTGGGTTTGTTTTCTTTTTTTTTTTATTATTATTAATTCCTCAGCATTCCTGAGCCCTAGTTTGACTTGCTAGGTTTTTCTTCTTTACTTCAGTTTTTATGTACATCAAACACTGCCTTCAGCATATATTCATTCTTGGTGCTCTGAGAGGTGAAATGATCTCTACACACATGGGAAAAATGACACTTTAAAGACAACAAATGACTAAAGACCAAAACACAACTACTACTGGAAGTAGTGGAAACTGCTTTTACAGACAAGAAACGTGCTGTCTTCACTTGACATACTTATTTCAAAAATGGCAAAAATATACTGGGGGAGGGATTGTTTGTTCTTTAGCTGGTTTGCTGCTAACAGCTGTGTGTGGAAGAGACCACAAACTCAAATTACTCTTGAAATATCTGAACTATTATCAGAATATTTCCTACATGCTAATTTAGTCATCACTGCCTGTTAGTAACTTCTAATTTATTAAGTACTTGTTTACAAAAAAGATCCACTCCACTGAAAATTCCCATTAAAAATTTAAACTGTCAAAATGAGTAATGTAGAAATACTGACAAAGCATAACGTGATGGAAAGCACAACAAAATAGCAGCGCAGCAAGATCCCAGGCCACAGCAAGTGAGGATCCACTCAGATACAACAGCAGTGGGCACAGAAATAAAGGAAAGAAACTTCTTATTTCAGAAAGCCTGTAAGGCCATCAGGTAGGCAGGAACCTCCAGATAAGAAACCCTCACTGCCACTGCCAACCCTTAAATGAGGTCTGAGAAGGGGCGGATCCTGGCTCCAGCCTTTTGGTCACTCAGGTACATTGTTTGCACCTGAGCTCCCCTGGGTTGACCCCACCTTCATACCAGGTGCTCAATCACTGGTTCAAGCCCTGACTTAGCATTTCTACTACATATAGCTATCACATACTCATAAAAAATATCAAGGGAAAGACTGCTCAGGTGCATTTTGAAGAGAACTGCGGTACAGATGTTACTATTACATACAGTGATTACTTCTATGTGCTTCTGCAACTTTGTCTGCAAAACAGGTGTATTGGTACAGACCTCACAGCTTCTACAATTCAGTTAAAACATTGTATTTGCAGAACACTTTAGCAGACCTTGCTGAAATGTAGGTGAAAAATAGGATTATCTACAGTGTTGCTGTTGAAATGGCACTGAGCAAATAGGAAAAGTGTTTTGGGGCCAGACCGCCAGTGCTCATCCTCTTTTTGTCCTGGGTGCCTTTGGCTAAATATACATGCAGACGTTTATCCACTCTTCAAACACTTCCTCTTTAGATCATTGCTCCACTGTGCGCTAGCAAATGTTCCCAGTCACATCCTGTCCCTGTGTGAACGTAACTATTCTTTGCCATTTCAAGTCTCTTCTAACCTAAAAAAAATGAAAGGAGCAACTTCGCTTTCAGCAATCAACCTTTTACCTAGGATCTTATCACTTAAAATCAAATGTAAAATTAGGATGAGAAGATGAGATGGGTTCAATAGTAAGATAGGTTCAATCTAGTATTACACTTCAACTTTATGCACACATGGACTTATTTATGCTAGGTAATGTATGTTACTTTTTGAAAAGCAGCCAGAAGCAAGCTTAGGTTGCACAGGATATCAGGTCTGAACATGGGTCCACGAGCCCACATGGGATACTGGCTCTCAGAAACAGGGCTACCACGACCATTGTAATGCAAGAACAGCATTCCAACTTGCAGCTGGAAGCCATGATTCAAATCTGGAAGGAAGGAAAGAGTCCAAAGCTGGCAAGTTTGGGAACTACTGACATAAAAGATATAATAGTTTCAACATGAATAAAAGAAGGCCACAGAAACAGCAAATATCTTAGCATTTTTTAAATATACTTCTTGGCAGTTCTGTTGCTAAAAATGACACACAAGGCATGAAAGAAACTTGCTCACATTACAGAATACATTGCATCATGCTAAAATAACCTCAGTGCAGTTAGAAATCCTTTTGGTGGAGAAATGACCTGATTATGGGAAAGGAATTTAGACACCAGCTTTCTCTTCTATGCCACTTTGTTTCTAAGAAGAACAAATGCTGATTATATTTGTATATCTCAAAGAAAAATTCATAGATAAATTCAAAGAGGTATATATTTCACATCCCAAGAAAAACTCAATTATTACAATGGTGGCACTGAAATGACATTTTATTCTCCTCCTTTTTAATTTTTGAATGTTAAGGTATATAGAAAATTGATCTTACCCTGCTCACAGGAAACTCAGTTGTGTCAAACAGTGGTCAATCACTATAGGTAAAGGACTAAATTGTTTCCAAAGCAAACTCCTTCCCACCCTGCACTCTTCTGCATGACCCCAGTTCCCGGATAACCTCAGACTATGGGACAGGCATAGGCACTGAGCCAAGCTGTTCGAAAAAAGTCACTTTTCAAAAGATCACCTATCAATCCCCTTGGCCAGGGCCTTCCATCAGCCCAACAGCACAGGGAGGTTCTTGTGGAGAGTTGGTTTCCTAAGGGAAACTGCTCTGAAGGCATTTAGTCTGGCTACTTTTAAAATAATGGTAAAACATCATGGACGTATCCCACTGCGGAATGTAAGGTTTGAATACTACTTTTTGATGTTTCTGTTCAGTGCTCAAGCTCTGACCCATTAAGGGCATTGGGACTGGGACTGCTGCCCTTCTCCTGTGCAGTCTCTACTAAGGATTCATTCAGTCCACACTTCTGAGCCAGAGACCCCAGCAGAAGAGAACGTGGCTGAGATTCAGCTACAGAGGGCTTCTGGAGTAGAAAGTAAATTGTTTTAGAAACATACAAACACTTGATCATACAAAACACATACATTGTGCAGTAGTGCCAGAAAGTGGATTTAATCTTCAAGCTCTTATGATGCCAGAACTGAAAGATGCTGAATACTATGGTGCCAATTAGCAAAAATGCTTATGCACAAGCTTTGTATTAAAAATGGGCATCACCCACTGAAGTTTAGGGAAAGCGTGCTGCCTCAAACAAGAAAAACTTGTATTGAATACAATAGATGTTCTGTCTGTATAAGGTGGAAAGGCTACCCTGTACAAAAATCCAGTAGCGACGGTAATCCCAGGCTGAATGACTAATCTCTCATTCACACAAAGTGAGAGATCATTCCCTGTCCAAAAAATTTGAATCCACCTATTAAGGTGCTGTTAGCTTGGTGGCTATAATAAAATTAATATTCCGTCCTTAAGATTTCAGGAGATGAGATGTAGAACATTTAATTCTATTAGGGTTTTATCAAAAGAAGCTCCTTTCATTCAGTTAAGGATCAGAAAGAAAGCACTTCTAATCCAGCGACTCTTCGGTCTAATTTTAGTAATGGAGCCCTAATTTAATTTTAGACATGTAGATAAAAGGATACTCAAAAATGAGACATATCAGCAAAGGCGTTGTTACAAGCACTATAAACAACTGTATTTTCTCTCATCTGTCTTAAAGCCCTCTGTGAAAATGTCTTCACTGAAGCTGGTTTCTTGAAGAGTAGGTAAACCATCTGAAATATGATAAAGCTCACATAGAGAGATAAACTAATGACACACAGTCATGCTCTTAATTTCAAAGAATGTCAGGAGCAATTATCTCATTTATAATAAATCTTTCAAACTGATTATTTGCAAAATAAAAGAAGAGGAAAACTGTAGTGGTGCCCATGAGATGAAATCTAGTGCCCATTTTTCTTTTCTACGTGTCCTACATGCAAGAAAACACCTGCACCTGCTGCCGTCCTGACTGAACAGCATGTTTTATGCAAATTGGCTTCCCACATGCACACAAAAGAGAAAAAGCCTGCCAGCAGCTTGAAGACACCATCCGTCATGGAATAGCAGAAGCAGAGCTGGCTGTGACGATGGTCCCACGTCTCGTGATGTGTTGGTACCAGTCCTACGCACAGTGCTGGGTGAGGTGCCAGTGCCCAAGAGCCTTACTCTGCTGAAGATACAGACACAGCACTCACCCAAGATGCACAATTGCTTTTCTAGTCCGATGGGCAGGGCAAGCAGATGGATTACGGTTTGGAAGGTGTTCCCAACCCTCCAAATGCTCCTGGGCTTGAAGCCATGTGTGGGAATGTGTGGTTGTCATGCTCTGAAGTATCTGGAGGAAGTGGTGTATTTGTGTCTTTTCCATAAGTGTCTGGCAGCATTCACTGTACGTTACTGGACACATTCACTTCTGTTCAGCAGCATCCTACAGAATCTGTAAATGCCCCAAGAAGTGGGGCTTAGAAGAGTTCACTTTGACTCTTGGCTCTGCACTGTGCAGACCACAGACTGTCCCTGTGCCTCAGTTTCCAATCCATTTGGAATATCATCAGTTTTCCCTGTAGGGTCATTACTCTTGCTTCTAAACCACTCATATTCAGAAACCATGTAAATGTGCTATGAAGGTACTAATTACTATTTTTCCGAGGTAATATTTCCTGTTAGTAACTTCAGTTTGCACAAGCACAACTGAGTCAAAGCAGCAGCAGCCCTAACAGACATCACTAGCTTACCTCTGAATTTTCAGGCTGCCAATGCTACTTCCTACATTTATCTCAGATTTTGTACTGTTTCACTGACAAATGATACCTCTACTCTAGAGCTAAAATTTCATAACAGATTACTTACATTCTGCACTTATGATATACCCTGTGTCATACAGATACCTAAGCGCTCTCAGCACCAAACCTACTGCTAGCCATGGTAAAGCCAATACCCTGTCAAGAGAAATTCTATTTCTGACATTAAAATCAAGAAAGCCTTTTCTTTTTTTTTTTTTTTTAATCAGAGTTGATAACAGAGAATCAAGTCTGCCTCCTTGTACCTCTTTCCCTGGAGGTGTTCAAGAAATGTGTAGATGTGGTATTAAGGGACATGGTTCAGTACGTAATATTGGCGGTAGCTGGACGGCTGGACTAGGTGATCTTAGAGGTCTATTCCAACATTGATGATTCTATGATTCTATGAAAGATTAAGAGTAGGAAAACAGAAACTTGACTCCCAAATAAAACAACATCCCAATAAACACATTCTGAAAAGCAGAACACTGTTCTCAAGTAGTTATGCTCACAGACTTCAGATACACATATTTCTATATAGATAGCAGTTACTCTACAGTGCTCATATAGAATAATAAATTTATTCTTCGAAGTCATACTGAAATATCCTGTAACACACACTGCAAAGCAGACCCAAGCATGAATCAAAACAGTGGGTTAGAAAGTCTTCACATTCTCTGGAAAATCAATAAGAGGGAAAAAAACAATGGGTAATACAATTAATTGTTCCTATGATAATTTTGAGGGGTAAAATCATCTAGTTTTTGTACTTTTCAAACTTGCAGAAAGGAAAAATAGACTTTCAGTTTCCTCTTAAATGCTGCTAATGAACGATTGTACAGTTCTGCTACTCTCAATTTACTCAAGCTTACTCCCTACAGTCAATGGTGCCTAATAACGACGGACTAATGAGCTTAATTCCCTCTCGCTTTTATGCTTTTAAACAAACAAAAGCCAACGCTTTCTTCCTTCTTTTCAACAGCAGGGCCAGGTCAGCAAAAGAAGAGAGCACTGGCAGCACAGGACCCGAGTAAGGGCAGATGAGAGAGTGGCAGATGGAAACCTAATCCTTAGCAACATTCCCCCCTCAGCCCCTTTCCCCTCCTCAATTTCCAGCCCTCTCCTATTAAGACCTTCTGGAGCTGACAACCTGCCCCCCCATCTCCTCCCCCTACATGCAAGCTTTGAACCTCATGAAAGCAAGGGACCTGGGGAAGGAAGGTGCGGGGAGATGAGGGCAGAGACTGTGTAGCTGAACACAATGATTTCAAGACAGAAAGAAGAAAGGAGGAAAGGATGCAAGGGAAGGATGGAGTAGATTGGTGTTTGTGCATTTCTAAGCAGATCAGTGATGGGATTTCTGGCAGAGAAGAACGTGGGGAGCAAAAACGCACTTAGCAGTAAACTTGGTAAAATTATTTGGGAGCCAGAAATAACTTTGTGTAGAGTTCAAAAACAAATGTTTTGGAATAGATCATAAAGGGTGGCTGACAGCAAAATCATCTCCAGCTCCACCAATAAAAACTCTTAATTCAAAACACAGAATAACTTGTTAAACTCAATGCCTTTTCAGAACACTGTAAGCAAGTTGTCAGAATCCTGAAACATACAGCATTAGGGAGGAAAGGGAATAATTTCTGAAACATCACCGCAAGCCAACATCTCTTCAAACAGCCCTAATTTACATAGACATTTGTTAATGGACATAAGGAATAATAGGAGGGAATAGCCAGAATGCAAGTCCACTCCCACTCTGTGGGCCACAGCTTCACTACGCTGGTGTCTGTCAATACATGGGGACTCATTTTCATATAAAATTGGTGTCATGCTGCAGAATGTAGTCATTCACTTTGAGAACTGCAATTACTGCTTTGCTCACATGCAGCAAGGCACCATCTGGCCTGTTCACAATGCAAACACAATGCAGGAAGAGTGAGAGATGATGGAAATGGTTTTCCAGTAATACTGAATTCCTCCATAAAAAGCCAGTACCCTTGGGTTTCAGTGATGACTCAGAGAATCAAGCACCTTTAAGTACAATTTTTAAATGAATTCTATTATCACCTTCTGCTACATATTAGACAATATTTCAGGGACCTGGGGATTCACTTAATATCACAGACTGCACCTATCTGGAAGCATTTCCAGAATCTCTGGATGAATACATGACTCGTATATCCCTAAGGTATACTTAGGTTACAAAAGTATATTCCTATTTTTTATTCAAAGCAACCTACAGACTATTCAAATAGATAAGGCAATAGTTCTAATCCATGTGATCCTTATAGCAATAAATTGCATGACTAGTGAGTGCTTACCATTTTAGCAAATATTAGCATTTAAATACAAGTGATCAAGTGCTACTATGTCAGCTATGTGTTCATGAACAGTGGATAACAGCATTTAAAATGAATAGCCCAGGACAACCACTGAACATATACTGAATTAGGCTGCTCAGACAGATGGCAGTTCCTCCTCTGCCCTTCCCTCCCTTCCTCTTTGGAAATACATTGAGATAAACAGTGATGTGATGGCACAGGCAAAGGTACATTAAGAAGCAATAGTTTGGATACAGACTTTGGTAAGTTTTACACTAGAGCTCAGGCATGGATCAAGCAGCTGCTTTGGAAACAAGAACAACCCAAGGTGCCAGCAAAGGTGGTAACTCCAAAAAAGAACTGCTGCCACATTAGCAGAAATCACACAGAATTATTTGTCCCAAAGATGTTTTGAAAAAAAATAAGATCATACTGAAATCTTGGGAAGGATCAATAGTTTTCCACCCAGAACCCAGAGAGAGAGATGCTACTTGGATTTTGGATTTGTCCCAGATAAAAATGTAGAACTTGGGTACAAGGTTTAGCTTGGGGCCAAAACTGTAATGCTTAGCAGAAAGCAAGTGACAATGTACTTGGCAAGCTGGCACATTATAACTTTCTTATAAAGAATTAAACTTGCAAATTTCAGCATAACTTTGCTGTACATGTGAAAAACAAGGCGACAAGGACTACTAGACATAGATGAGTCGTCTATATATGGAAATCTGTGTTCAAACTCTGATTCAGACCGCTCACCCTGAGCCATCTGACACCGTTACAAAATCACTCACCACAGCTGTGGAAGAAATAGGTACCTTCTTTTACTGAGTGATGAACTCAGATGCCAAATCACAGGCACGTGGATGAGACCCCAGCTGGTGAAAAGCCTGAGGCTCCAGGGGCGCACATGGGGAGAAGAGAAAGGAGAGGGACCCTGTGGTTTGGATGTGCCAGCCTTTCTTTGTCCACTGAGAAAACCAGTTAATGACTATTAAATCACAGTACATGCCATGGTACTCCAACAGATCTAATTTGATAAGGGAAGGAAGCCAGCGTTAAACTGGCTGGGAACGAGTACAACAAGTAACAGACTGGGTAAATGAATAGGAGATTTAGAAAGATAGCAGAGTGTAAGATGTTGGATATAGCTGGCTAGTCCTCTATTGTTCAGATGATGTCTTTGTTATGACAGTAATTTAAGTTTTTGTGTAGAATACAATATACAACAAGGAGTGATAAAAGAATTTCATATCACCCAATTGAATTGTCTTTAACTGGCAGCAGTATAAAAATTAAGCTTGTACAGATTATTTCCACTTGAAGGGAAAACATTTCAAGAAATAGTTACACATATTAGAATACATCTATTATGTTTACAAAGAGACACTGGAGGCTAGTAAAGTTATTTCCAGGAGGTAAGCACCTAGCAATAACAAAACCATGTTAAAACGTTAAGAAAATAGTACTTCTGGAACAATGAAAATACATCTGCTGAATGTCAGTGCATAACAGTGACAGGACAGAGTCGCTCACATTTTGCGGAAAGAAGGCAACCAGTACAGTACAAGGGATGATTTACAAGTGGGCTCTGTTATGGCCATAAAAGGAGGAGAGGAAATCTGATGGCCAGAAATAGATCCACTGTAAATTAACAAAGGCAAAAAAACGGCCGCAGAAGTACGTGATAAATGAAAGGGTGGGTAAAAGATGCACAAGCAAAAACAAGGCCAAAGAACAAAACAGCAAATTAATAAGCAGGGACACGGTGTAAAAATACTCTGCAAAAGGTGGTGCCAACCACAAACTGACTGCTGAGCCCCGTGAAACCTCAAATGACTGTCTCAGTGCTGACCAACTTCCTGCGAGGCCAGGACCAAGCTAGTTCATCCTGCTATCTCGGTTTGCACTTTAGAAGCAACAAAACATGTCCACCTCTTAGGGCAACGGGGAACCAATGGATGTCCTGACAGCGCTTCCAGCACTGTCTGCAAAATCCTGGCTCTGCCAAAGTCAGGGAGACTTTTAATGCTCACTTTGACACAGCCAGGATTTTATCTACGGTAAAGCTATAAAAATCGTTGTTATTATTATTTAAAAGGATTTTAAAGCCTTTATACTTTGTCTCAGTTACTTCCCAAATCAAATTTGCTCAGTCAGTAAACCAGGAAGCAAAGCAGAATGTGGAAATCCCACTCCATTTTCCCGTCTTGCCTGTCACTGCCTTCAGCAGAGAGTCAGTATTTGACCTTAGCTGACAGCTTTGCTTTCTGTTACACAGCTAAGACGGATCTTAATGTTAGCATCACATAAAACTTCAAAGAATTCACTCTGAAAAATACAAATGAAGACTTTCAGACACAAAAAGTTGACATTTTTGTATTGCACCTTTTCTTACAATAGTTATCGTTAAATATCTGCCACAGGAAACTTATCACAGATACATAAACGAGACAATTAAAAAAATACAAGATCAGCAGGAAATATTTCATGATACAATTATCCCTTGCATTAAGCATTCTAAAATGCAGAAGAAACCATCAATTCTAGCGTTCTGAATCGAAAAACAAACATGCAGAAAAGACGAAATTACAGACAGAACACAAAGCAGTTCCCTGTATTAAACAGTGCAGCAAAATAACACTCCACTGGCACACTTACTGGGAGATAAAATCATGCCAACATTATGGCTTTTCCATATGTTGGTTAAGAAGGAAGAAGACAGTGAGAACTTACAGAGTCCTTTGCTGAAAGCAGGGAAAAAAGAAAAAAAAAGGAAAGAACTCCTTTAGCTAATATATGCCAAATCCTTTTCAGAATAAATAATACCTCTCTGGAAAATATTACATCATATCTGCTTGCATTTGTGAAGAATCAAGCGTTCAGAAATGTATGTGAAGAGTAACTAGGAGCTTCAGTGCCCACGTGTATGCTACACGCAGGTATTTGTTTTAAAAGTACAGCTTTCCTGCAGGGGAAGGTGTCAGCCCATTCATTAGCATCAGCCACTGAGTTCTGATTTCACCACCACAGTCAAACAGTTCTGCAGCCCCTTCCCACAGTTACACCCAGACGCTAGCTGACATATTTCTGTTTTTACACAACAGCATTGTTACTTGAAGACGCTGCAGCTAAAAGCATGTCTAGACAGAATAATGTGGATTCTACCTCCCCTGCGTGAATCAATGCCTTCTCAACTCTGAAAATGCAGCTAACGACTTCGATGGTAATCACAGCTGCTCACAAAACAGCTGGAACAAGAAGTGACTATTCAGATGCCACTCTGTCGTTTGGTCAGAAGGAGACGATAATGTCTTCCTTTGGATTTGCACTGATGTCCCAGCACAGAGTGGAAAGACAATAGGTTGCCCGCAGTGCCAGGTTTTAGAAAAAGAGGTAACCCAGCATGCTGGTTTCATTTCATGAACAAACAAAATGTTTCCTTTCATGACTCATTTTACAACACAGGCAGCAAAGACTCCAGTACCGCTGCCAAGTTCCTCTGGAGTGCTTACAGTCCCCTCAGCCTGCAAATTTCTCCTGCAGTGCCGGCTTCTTCCTAACTTCTCCTGCTGACCTGGTCACCTTGCTCTGTGCTGCAAGGCTGCAGCAAGGTTTAAACCCCAAACTCTTCTTATAGAGAATTCTTCAATTTCCTGACTCATTAAACACTTTCCGTGAGCATAAACTGTTAGTACAAGTAATCAAATAAGGTGGTGTCTAACCTGGCCGCCAAACTCATATCATCTTGGAAATGAATGAAAGGCTTTCACATCCAATCTCTTCACTGAGTAGATATAATTTAAAGATACTGTAATTGCTGCCAGGGTAAGCCACAAAGAAAAGGAAACATTCTGAATTGAAGTCACAGGAAACTGAAGTTTCTCAGTGTTTTAATTAATCAGAAAGTTTGGACAGCAACTGCATCCTGGGCTGCATCAAAAGAAGAGTGGTCAGCAGGGCAAGGGAGGGGATTGTTCCCCTCTGCCCTGCCCTAATGAGGTTTCACCTGGAGTACTGCATGCAGGCCTGGGGCCCCCAGCATAAGGAGGATGCAGAGCTGTTGGAGAGGGTCCACAGGAGGGCCACGAGGATGATCAGAGGGCTGGAGCACCTCTCCGATGAAGAACAGTTGAGGGAGCTGGGCTTATTCAGCCTGGAGAAGAAAAGGCTCCAGAGAGACCTCACTGTGGCCTTTCAATACTCAAAGGGCGGTTATAAGCCGGAGAGAGATCAACTTAGTACACAGGTAGACAGTAATAAAGAACAGTTTTAAACAAAAAGAGGGGAGATTTAGATTAGACGTCAGGGGAATTTTTTCACTCAGAGGGCAGTGAGGCACTGGCATAAGGCCGCTTAGAGAAGCTGTGGATGCCCCATCCCTGGAGGCGCACAAGACCAGGTTGGATGGGCCCTGGGCACCCTGAGCTGGTGGGTGGCAGCCCTGCCCGTGGCAGGGGGTTGGAACTGGGTGGGCTTCAAAGGGAACCTCAATGCAGGCAAACACTCACCTGCTCAGCTCACCAGAAAGCAGGCATTTTCTGGCCAGTAAGTGCATGCATAACTACAGGGCAACCATCAGGATTTTGACCAATGAAGAAACCCCAAAATATAGAGAGTACTGCGATAAGGAACTTATAAATTTGGGAGGAGGTGGAAGAAACTAGGGAGTGCTGCAGGAAGTCAGGATAGAGGGGAAAACAGGAGGAGCTAGGGTGTGGAAATGGCAGATAGGGACAGCACTGGGAGCATTACAGGTGTGGTCTCATGCAGGATGTAATGAGCTGCTGTGGCAGTGGCTAGTTCAGAGGACTCAGGATAAAGGAGAGAGGATTCAGATGCTCCTCCAGTCACAGTATTCCATATTATCATACTTTCTCCCCCAAGCTGTCCACCAGCCATTCCCCAACTGCTGCTAGGACTAAGTGGTTTCAATCCAAACCCAAGCGTGCGCCATCCCAGACAGAAAATTAAGACAGTGGGAATGGCTCCATGAAGCACACAGCTGAAACAGCTAATGGAAACAAAATAACTACAGGCCTTTATCCTCATTATCAAGAGTACCACACAGCATTTAGCTAACCAATTGAGACATGCTGTCACTTCATTATGATGATGCAATCAGCTCTATGCTGTTGATCCATGGTCAATGTAGGGACCTGCTGATAACACTGATGTTCTGCAAAAGCAGAAATGTCTGTCCATATGGAGACCATTGTAAGAACGAGCATCTCTTTATGCTCCTGGTTGGATTTCTCACTTACTCTATGCTATTGACCATTCACGTGGATCAAACATTCTGAAAAACAAAGCCAATTTCATTTTACTGCTCCCCACAGCATTTGTACTGTTTTAGCAAAGAGGAGCTAGAAATTTAAGCAGAAAGGGCATTTGCTTCCTGCTTGAAAGACTTAAATAAAAGTTCCTTTTTCAAACATTTTTTGCGTTTTTCAAAAATTTTAAATTAACATCTGAGTCATCTTTGAAATTCTCTACATGGCAATTTGACGTACAACGAGTTGTTGTCCAAGACTAAATGGGACCAAAGTGTTTAATGTACACAAAGATTTTATGGTCTTTTTTTTTATTCTATCATGTTATTTGAGACCATTGTGAATTTGAAAATTTACGAAGTTATTGAGATCTTAAAAAATGTATTTATGGACTATGCTTAAACTAGAAGAATCCATTTCCTATAATGACACGATTCTGGTAACCTCTCCATTTTTAAAATTATATTGGTTTTGGTTGTAAAGTATTTCGTGTATGAAATAAGTTAAATTAATTCTTTGAAACCTGAAAGATGCAGTTTTAAAATTCCTGTGGTAAAGTAACCCTTTGTAGGTGTTATTTATCTTGAATGGCCCAAGAAGATGGTTCAGATTAAGAAACAGAAAGCAAAAGGAGTAGAAAGCTTTGAATTCAAGGATTAATAATTAACCAGTTGCTAGTAACTGCTGTATTGAATTGGAAAGACAAACCATCAGCTGCACAGAAACTCACAGTATCTTTATAGCCCAGGTACATGAAATATTGAACCTGAAAATTGGCACTACTTCTCCCAGCAGAAAACTTTTCTTGGAGCTCATCCAAGTTAATACAAGGGGTCACACAACACTGCTGTCTCCAGTTCTCTATTTCAAAGGAACAAGAAAAAAAAAAGATAGAAAAAAAAGACTGCATCACGAGGGAAAAAAAAAAAAGACAGCAAAGTAGGTCTCTAAAATGCTCATTGTGAGTACACTTCTCCCCTGCCTCTCTCTTTTCATTTTAATCCTTTGCTGTTACAAGGTATTACTATCTGTTTAATAAGCACATTTCATCTAAACAGCTTTGTAGAATTTCAGCTCACACTCCTAATAAAACAGTGTTCCAAAGATGTGCCAATACTGTAAGCATGAACTATGTTATAATTTGCTTTTAGAAGAAGCGTTTCATTATGTGGCTGACAATTAAATTGTAAAGTTCATGCTGGCAGTGGCCTGTTAAGAATTGTACCCAGACACTCAACTTCGGGATTTTGTGGCTTCTCATCACTTAGTAATAGGCTCTTACTAGCAAAATTTTTGCTTTGTTTGTAATACTGAGTATTATCCTTTCTCATAAAGCTCCCAGCATGGTCAGATGTGCTAGTATTCAAAAAAATGTCCAAAGGTACTCTATCAAAACCTCAGAATGTCTCAGATCCTAAGGAACTCCTTAACATTAGAAAGGGAGCTTACAAGCAGGAAGGGAGTGACTTTTTACATGGTCTAATAGTAATAGGACAAGGGGAAATGGTTAAACTAATACGGGGGAAAATTAGGTTGCATGTTAGGAAGAAATTCTTTACTCAGAGGGCAGTGAGGTACTGGCACAGCTGCCCAGAGAAGCTGTGGATGCCGCATCCCTGCAGACACTCCAGTCCAGGTTGGATGGGTCCCTGGACAGCTGATCTAGTGGGTGGGAGCCCTGCCCACAGCTGGATGTTGGAACTGGGTGATCATTTAAGTCCCCTCCAACCCAAACCATTCTATGATTCTATGAAAATGTGCATGCAGTTAATATTTCTTCCTGCATGAAAGGCACGGCATGGCACAAGCACCAAAAATAAAGGCATGAATGAGAACAGACGTACAACTAGGAGCAAGAAGAGGAGCACTGGACACAAACCCACTCTCCTCTTGGAACGTGAGCTGGTGGTGAGGGAAACAGCACTTTGGAAAGCCTTTGGGTAACAGCTGTGTGAAGTGCTTCTCAAGTGAGGGCATGCCAGGCTGCCCTGCCTCCAGACCTCACCACTTCCACTGACCACTGCCTCCTCTTGGCAAGGTCTAAAACTAAATTTGCTTTTAGGTGAAGCTCAACACTGGAAATCTCAAATACACAAAGAAAGGTTCAGAAAGACAGTATGCAAAATACTGTATTGGCACAAAGGGAGCTCACATTTGAAGTCTAAAGAAAAAAGTTAACAGAGTGTATTCCTTGCTTGCAACAGGTCAGATCAGGATTAAGGGCTGCTAAAGCAACAGCCTTTGAGTACATATATATGTATGCCAACTCTACGACTAGCTTCAAGCAAGCTTCACTATTTTGGTTTAAAGAACAACGTGTGCTCAATTTCTTCTCATCTGATGTCTTTTACCTTCTTTTACTGAAGTATTTAAAAATAACTAATCCTGCTCAGTTTTTCATTCCCTTGACCAGATGGTCAGCCACATGTTATGATGAAACCCAATTACCCTGAAGTTTTTTGAAACTCTAAAAAGTGTTTTCATTTAAAAAAAAAAAAAAAAAAAAAAAAAAAAAAAAAAAAAAAAAAAAAAGAAAAAAAAAGAAAAAAGAAAAAAGCAGACAAAAACAAAACAGTGTTTAAGTGTCATAAGCTTGTTTTGACCATATCGGTCTATACTTAATAAACAAGGCCCCTCATTAATGCGTGCTTGCCACTCACTGGATTGACCACAAATCCAGTTCAGACAAAAACATTTTGGAGAGCGCTCCAGATGCTTACAGGTATAAAGTTTGCCTACTTTGGCTCCAAATGAGATTTGTAATCGTACTGGCTATCGTACTAACCATATCTCAATCCCAGTTCGGATCTCAGTAACTCAAAACTGAAATGCCACTTTCCAAACTCCCCAGACACAGAAGAAGCTGTGCTATGCTGTAAGCAACCACGAGGGCTGAAGAAAGCAAAGTTACACTTGAAGAAACACTTTCTGCTGGTTTACAACCTTATAAAAAACAAATAGAAACCAGATTCTGCATTTAAAATTATTCTTCCTGTCAAAAACTATTATCTCTTCCCTATCTATGATAAACAGACACACGAGCTTACACATTCACACAAGGTTTTTACAGTTTGGACATTTTTAATGGGTTTGTAACTGTAGGTAGTGTTGATACATGTCCTAGGAAATTTTGACAGGGCTGATAAAGCCTTTGAAATCTGATTTATAAATCACTCTGGAGGATACATTAAATCTTGCTAAAAGGAAGCTAAATGGGGAAGCTAAGAGAGTTAAACCTTTAAAGGCTGCATGGTAAACAGAGATACGACATTAGAGGCCCAGAGCAAATACATGCTACCTATTTAAAAAAATAATTTGAGAAAGCAGAAAAGGAAGACAGCAAAGCTAAACAGCAGGGTACGAGGCATTATCAGAAGCAAAAAAAAATGTCCCTCTGAAAGCTGAAGTCGTGTCTAAATGAAGGAAGTTGACTATCGCAGGGCAAATGAAAAAATACATACAGCCAAAGCAAACTCAAACCACAGTAGAGTACACCAAAAGACAGGCTGAAGAAGAAGCAAGCAGCAAGAAGACAAGTCTTCTTCTACTTGCAGAAGACTTAAGGACTAACAGTAAACCCTTTTCCATGTCTGAGTGCCAAGCCTGTCAGCCTGGCCAAAGAATGGTCAAGGCATAAAAGGATCACTTACAGATCACACAAGAAAATAAGTATTTTGAGATCTGCGTATAGAGGACACCGAGCCCAGAGAACCCCCACAGCAGAAAACTTCTTTATGGGAGACTGGTTGGATCATCCGCCTCAAGCTGAGCTCTCAATGGGGTTTACAGAACAAACAGAACATGAATGATAACAATTGGTATAGATCAGGTTATAGTTATCAAAGACTTTGTAAGAAACTCAGGGTTGAAACAGCGTTTGACTGCCTTCTAAAATTTCCACATTATTAGAGAGTGGGAAGAGGGATAATATTATGTCAGTTTTACAAAAGGCTGCAAAGGAAAGCCAAAAAACTCCAAGTAGCCTGACAGCTGCACTGGACAAATTTACAGAAACAATTAAAAAGAACAGTACTACCAGTCAAATGGATAATATGATATATTAGGCAAGTCAACAGCTCTTGTAAAAGCTTGGAAACTTAGCCTAAAATTTGGTTTGGTTTTAAGTAATAAACTCCCTACAAAACTCTTCCTTCTCAGTACTTCAGAAAGCTGGTGCAGGCCTGAAGGTGAGCTTCTTGTTCCCTCTTTCAGGTCCCTCAAATGAGAGCTGGCATCTCCCATTACATGGACTGCAGGCTCTGATAAATCACAGGGTACAGTAAACTGAGCTGACTATGGAGCTAACCCATAAGATCACGTTTCTTCAAGTTTGTCACAACCTGGCAGATAATCAGAAAGAAAATCCTCTTATTCACAGGCTTATGGAGGTTTAGATGTACAAAAAAATTCTGAAGTAATTTCTGCTTGACACTAAACAATCAGCCTCAGTATCTGCAAGCATGATGAATACATTCATGGTGGGATAAAAAATCTGTTAAAATAAAATATGCAAATGCTTTCAGACATGCATATCGTTGATACTTTTGAAAGGTTTTGTCCGCCCACGATGTTTCTCCTTGCAAGGATGGTAAGGGACATGTCCAAATTGTTACCTCAGCAGCTGCTATTCCAAATGGTACTCAACAGCCTCAGAAACGAACAGCATCAACTTCTTCAAGTATGTAGCAATGATTAAATCTGTTCTGAAATGTTTCCTAGGGAAGAGTCTGATCATCAGGGATGGGGAAGCTGATAACAGACTAAGGAACTGTTGGAACACAAATGCAGAATTACACTGTTCCAATCACTGATGTTAGTTGGAACCACTTCACTGCTTTAAGCACAATTCTATCCTAACCCCCAAGCCTGAGCATGGTATAGATGTACAAGCAGAAGGAAAGAGAACATACAAGAAAGGAGGGAAAAGCAAAAAGAAATATAATTAAACTGTACTGGGACAAAGCATTTCCTAAACTACTTTTATAAAGGGAACCACAATGGAAAAGACAAATTTCTGACACTGTATTTTACCAAGCAAAATAAGAAACACTGTAAGGAAAAGAATTTTTGAAATACGTCCCTGTCACGGTTTTATGATTTTTGTTATCGGTATTCCACATCATAACATCATGTAAAGCACGGGGAGTTAAAGAGTTAATGCCGCACTTCCATGGACTGCCTATTTTCCGAATACCTGGCTCTCAGAAAAGAACTACATACCCCAGAGGACTTTGTGTTCAGAGGGGAAGATAAAGCTCCTGGCAAGCTGCAGGACTCTCTCTTTCCTCTCTGCCAGGCAGTGTGTGGGTGTGCTCCCCAGCCATTTCACCTTCAATTTTAGAGTAAGGTCTTCTGTTTCGGACACTCTATTTCATTTAACTTGGTTTATTAGCCTCAGTTCCAATTATATGTTGGAATATATAATTATATCTTGCATTCCAATATCATATTTAGTAAATTAACCTTCCTCCTCAGATCGTTGTCACTGTTCTGTTTTTAGGCCCAGCTCACATCTCCCTACCCTTCCCCTTTTCCCCTTTCCCGGGGCACGGGTCCGTGGATCCCCTGCCCCATTAGTCACAAAACTGGGCTGAATTGGCCCGTAAACCATTGACACCCCCTCCCCTTTTTGGGTCAGTGGGCCTGTGGGCCTGCTGTCCCCCCGTCATGGACACAGACAGATCTAGATAACTCCATGACAGTCCCTAATATGGGCAAAAACCTGTCATAAGCTCCAAGGGGGTGGTACTGTCTAATGAATGGTGAACATTTATTGGAAAATCCTTTTTTATTGTTTTTCACTCCATGTTGATTTTAATTCTAGTCCCCGGCAGTAGCTGAGTGGTTTCATTGCTCTGCCCATGTTTCTCCCCCATTATGAAATAGGTGCTTTGTTAAGAATGTACAGAACGATGCAAAAAAGTTGTTTTCTTTTTTTTAATCTTGCTGATTACAAACTCTTAACGATTACATAAGACTAGCACATCCAGTACTCATGAAGTTAATATATTTCTTACACACCATAGAGAGTGACGAACTTTCTGTAAAACACACCACTTTCAGACAAATTCGTGCACACTCGTGTTTCCTAGGCACTCTGGAAGCTTTCAATCAATACAGTGCTGCCAGGAGTCAGTGTGCAGTTTTCTAAAGCTGCTTAAGAGGTGAAGCTGAAAGCCTTTTCCTGTAAAGGGAAAGTAAATTACACTACTCAATTACACTTTCAATCGTTTTATGTTGAGTTTTTTTTCTTTAATTTTTGAGAAGTCTGTTTTGATAAGCTTATCATGCATATTGATAAGACCAATCAGTTATTTAAAAATAACTCAAACCGAACCAGATTCCCTCTCATTTTCACCACTTAGGCTACAGCACTTGCCAATAACTGTGAATAATACAAATTTTAAATTACACCCTTCAGTGAATATATTTATTACTGTCATAACTGCACAAGAGGAAGCAATTGCAATGCCAAGTGATGACACGTACTCATCAAACCAAAAGAGATCAAAGGAAGTTAAACAAATACAAGACAGAAAAGGCTTTCATGAGTCAAAGCCCTCTGCAGCAGCACTTTGAAGGTAATATGTCTCTTTCTTAGCTCACAGAATTAAAGAAGAAACAGCCAGTGTGGGTGGGGGACAGATTCCTAATATTTCCCTAAATATCCCTGGTTGCTGGTTGCTTAAACCCACACACACACACGCATACTCAATACATGTAATTAGTAACAGTGCCAATTCTTCACCCTTCTGACTCTAATTCACACTCACTATGCTAATATGCTCGTAGCATTCTTCAAGTTATAAAATGTTGGCCCCGAACTGTCATCTATTCTACATCTCTACAGTCACCAACCTGTCTGCTTGGGAAGGTTGCAGTCTCATTATAGGTATATCTTAGCAAAAATGAGAAAGCACTAATTACAATGGCTTGTTTAACAACATTCAGCAAGGTAGACCTCCAGTCCTGACTGTACTTTTCATATGCATGATAAGAGTACTTCTAACTAGTCACAGCCTATTCTGTTCAGCAAAGTTTTGCTGACATGATTCAGATTTTCTTCATGGTTTTTTTATCTTCTTCTTTGTTTTCTTCATTTTACTACCAAGTGATCAGTTTCTGTGCTAAACAACACCAAATTAAATAAAAGAATAAAAACTTTGAATGTGGCAGATTCAGTTTTAAGTTTCTGATGACAGAAATGCATTTTCTCCCTGAAAAGAGGGAGCAACCAGCTTTCAAGAACAAATCCAGTAGAAAGGCAAAAAGAAAAAACAGGAAGCTTTGTGCTACTTGACAAATGAGTATAATTAATGCCGTATATCTACGCCTTTCACACAGCTCCTTTCAAGTCAATGCTCTACATGCCATAGCTTAACAGAATACTGCTCAGCAATAGCTATTCCAGAATACTTCCATGTATGAACACTTTATTTCATTATAACTCTTAAGACCTTATGTTGAAATTATTTTAATGTGCAAATATACCCATTTATAAACTGTACACACGTGCCAAATTTTGTAGCTCCAGCAGAAATCACAAAGTATGTGTAGATTTCTTAAGCTTCCAGCGCTCAAAGATTTACTGTAACATTAATCATTAACCCTTAACCCTTTGTGGTTGCACTTAAACTTTATTTTTTTCTAAAGTTTATTTTAAAAATCAATAGAACGAGGCAATTTCATGGGTTTGGGAAGAGATTTTGTTCTTTTCTTTGAGCTTATTGAATCAAGTAATCCATCACTTCTGAAAGGAAATAAAACAATTGCTTGGCAATGTGATGTACCACTACCCAACAGCAGTCACAGAGAACTTCTTCCTTTTGTGTTGGTAACACTTTTTCAAACCACAGGAAAAAAAATCACTCGAAGTGCAACACAGGAAGCCACAGTGGCTATCACACCAGGTTCTGCATTGATGGAAATGCAGCTCTCAGAGTTCAATACAAATCTTAGCCCTCCTGTTCTTGAAAGCACGTTGTATGGCATATGCACCTAAAACGTTACTGTTGCATAGGGTGCTTCCTCACTTTGAGGATCAGCTGTTGGTTCAGCCACAGAAAAAAAAAGGACATTATCAAGTTTTTCCACAAACAATGTGTGATGCCTTCGGATATGCCTTAGACCCCCTCCCAAAATGGCCTGAACCCAGTGGGCTAACAACACCTAACATTTGGTAATACACTATCAGTGAGCCTGAATTTTCTCTCTCACACATGCTGAGATGTACTCATCTGATATCACGATTCCAAGACTTCCCATATTAAAAACCTACAGTTTTTACCTCTGTTCAGTGCCATGGCCTGGCATAACAGTCCACTTTGTAAAGATAATCCAGAAATCTGTACTCTTCTCTCTACGCAACCTAAATAAAAACATCTCATTCTCTTGTCTGCAAAATTTGATAAATTCTAACCAGTCTGACGCCTACTTACCTCAGTACTTCTCCAATCCATCAGTTTTATTTCTCAGGGACTTGTGTGTTTAGTGCTGCTGGCAGTGTCACAATGGAAGAGGAGAAAAAAGCATGCTTGTCGATCACCGAGTCCATAGCTTTAATTTGTCTCCAAGACCCAAGCGCTCACTCAGGAGCACTGACGTTTTATCCATGGCAGCCACTCCTATTTAAGTCATCAGTCATGGTTACTGTCTAAACTTAAGCACAATTTTCAACACAACTGATATATCAGACTCAAATTAGCATGGTTTAAAGAAGCTTAGAATTGAAATTTGTCTTCCCATTTTGTTAAGACATCAAAGGGTTCAATACTCTCTCTGTAAACAGTTTCATCAACACAGAACAACATAACTGCACGCTTCAGATTGCAAAATAAAAGAAATACAGAGCTATCACAGCATGATGCCAAAAGCTGTCCATCATCTTGGTTGCCTGGCAGGAGATCAGGAGTTATGGAGAGCATGCTCTCTCATGAAACAGGTACTTATACAAATTATGTATGATTTAAATCTTGTACCTAATCCTTGGAAATTCATCATCAGTGAAATGACATGTTCTACATATATGATGCAAATGCACCAAAAATTAAATATATTACACACCAGCACATGGAGGAGGGGAAATTTTCTATGAAGTCTATCGTAATTTGCCCCATCATAACAGCAGATGCTGCTTTAATGGAAACGACATCAAAATACTCAGAGAAGCAACCACCCAGTTCTGCAAGCTGCTGATTTACTACCACAGTGCAGTAGGAACAGAAGGTACTAAGCAGCTTGAAGGGTCAGGACTGAATACCTTGCGCTGATAAAGGGATTTTCATTTGAAAAACAAAATCTTTCACAAATAATTAATTCAGCCTTATGACACTTATATGTACTAAATTAAAAAAAAAAAATCTTGGATTTTACACAACTTTTTATTGCAACATTCAGATTTTTTTTTGTACAGCCCTAAATCTTGGAATTTTATATGAAAAACTCTGCGCTAGCTCTTAAAAGTTCATTTATTACTAGCCTTAACACATGAATCAAAAATAATGAAATGTGATCAAACTTCAGCTGGATCATAAATCCAGCTGAGTTGTATGCTCATAAAGCAAAGGAGAGGAAGTAAAAAGCTTTTCACTCGAAAGAAGGAGAGTTTCAGATAAATCTGATTGTTTGACTGATTTTTGTGCACTACATTAAGAACACTGAAAAGGCTGCAGAAAAAAAGTTACTTTTTCCCTGATACACTCTGAGCTGCCAAGGCAGAAAGAGATGAATGCTCCTTGTGCCACTAACTATATGCTGTTCTAAACAGCACATTGTTAATAAGATTTTCCCATCAGATTTCTTTGCAACATAGGTGTGGATTTGTTTTAAACTCGAACTGCGGAATGTCAGAATACCGTACCTCAACCTCCAAACTTCTGCTATCTTTTAGGAGCACTTGGCTGTGGCAAGCATGACCTAGAAGTCAGAGCATGCTGACTCAGCAGTAACTCTAACTGCTCTGTAGGTAAAAATAGCAACAGTGGGTCAGATGGGTAAATTATCTCCCACAGTGACTATCAATGGATACCTAAAGAAAAAGGATACAGTAGCTACAAAGTGATATACCTCATCAGGGCAGTTTTCCAGCCTACATACAGCTCAGCAACAGTAGACAGAGGAGATAGTATTGTGTTTAACAGCACTGGATGGATCACCTGTAAATTCATCTAAACATCCTAAAGGCCCAAATCAGCCACTGGCATCTCTAATTGTTGTGTGTCAGAGAGTTTCATGGTTTGTATATGTCTTTAAGCTAAGAAGTACCGATTCCTGAACTCCCAGCTGATAGCTGGGACATTTACTATTGACCTACGCACGGTCATACACAATACGTAGAAACTACCTGTCCCACATTCAACCTGAGATGACATTCAGCAATCCTCAGGATCCACCCTGCGCATCTTTTCCCAAAGTGAAGCAGGATCAGCCACCCCAAAGAGGCAGGGTTAAATACATCTTATGCAGTGAGGCAGCATTTGAGCCTTTAACATCAACCTGATTCCTTGGAAAAGCTGAAAATGGAGGGTTTGCCTGGGCTGCTCAGGATCATCTTCTTCTCGCTGCTTTGGAGCACACTGCTCTAGTTTATTGGGGAATTAAAGTGGATTCAGTAACTGCTTTACACAGGAGAAGAATATCACGGTGAAGATTCCATGTCTTTTGATGGGAAACTTCATGCTTAAAGAGCTGTTGGACTTCTTTCGCTTTTGATCATGCATAAGCCCTCCAGCACATTGTTGGCACAGAACCATGTTACTGTAAGAACTTCTGCCTGCCTTTGCGATGGCCCTTCCCAGTACGCACGTACATGGTATGCTTTTCATTTTTCTTTCTTGCCACAAAACGAAACCAAACATTTAACAAATTGATCTGTCATGATAAGACAAATTTTTAGCAACTAAACTTCTGCTCAGCAAGCTGAACCTCACTTACAAACTAAGTTCTCCAGCTCTAGCATTCAATTTTTTTCTTCAATTAAATAAAAAAAGCATGACATCACAAACATACTTCATAACATTTTTTTTTTAAGCCAAGAACAATGTTTAAACAGTTATCAAGAAGGTAAGAAGGAAGGAGAGGAACAGCGCTTTGACAAGCATGTAAGAAGAAATTCAGAAATGTGACTTGACACTGGGTCACAACAGGCGATGTGTGATTCACTGACGACATGAAAGGGCCCACCTAGTACCTTCCAGACTGTCAGAAACAATACTCTAACCGAGACACCTCATCTCGGGAGAATCGGACTGCCTGATAAAGACATCTTCAGAACAGATGTCTTATTTACTGAACTAATTGTTTTGTGATAACCTTGATCAATAACTACAGAAGCAAAGCAAGGGACACTCATGCAGTCTTCTGCATTTTAAAAGCCCTTTAACCTGTTCCTACCTCAACAAATGCGTGAGACCACGCTGCCAAGTTTCAACATTCACTGGCAAGCTTCAAAGCCCATCAGTGTTACAAGGGCGTTACTGCAGCGCCTGTTTCCTTGTACCAGGACTACACTCATCCCAAGCCCCAGGATTTGGACTATTGCTGAGTAAAACAGGGTGATGATGAAACTACTATTGCTGAACTGTGCATGATTCATAGTTTGTAATAACTGCCTTCAAATATAAAATTCAAATTTACATTCTCATAATCAAAGGTCAGAAAAAGACAGCAAGAATGGGTTATTAGGCATAGCTGCTAAAAGTATACATTTACACTAGCTACTGTGCATAATTCTTAGACAAACTGTGACTACACCTGCAAAGAATGTGATACACAGAACTACTGATTTATTTCCTCTTGTATAAATCCTGGTACATTTCCCCACAATGAAAGCTCCTTCATGCAATATTAATGTGCCATTCCTTAACACACGCTTCTCCAAATATTTAATCTCCCAAGTATCTCTTCCTTTTGTGAGAGAGAAGAGCAAGTGACAACAGACTGGTCCTCAGCATGGGAACACCTTCTGCCAGCACTGAGTGAGGCAAACGCTGCCATGGCCACCCTTCAGCCAAAGGTATGCCTCCGTTGTATGTAAACAGTGACACAAAAAAAACTGTATTTCTTTGTCTAAAACAGTAGGTTAAAAAACCCACCTATGCATCATAATAGACAAATGATTATAATTTGAAAACTTTGTAAAACATGAGGGGCACAGCCACAGAGGAGGACTGTGTGCGATGTCAAATACTCCTTCCTATCGTTGCTCAGCATTTGGCATAGCTAAGCCTTCTTAAAACCATCAAACAGAAGGCAAGGAATAGTCAATTGAACAGGTATCCAAAAAGGTCATCATAATGACAGCATGGAAGACTGTTCCCTTGATCCTGCACATATGCCTCTGAGATGAGCAGATCTGTAAGAAAAATAAGAATTCTGCTTCATTGCATGTAGATACAAGCTAAATGGTGAAGTGGAGATGTATGATACCTGTTTCCAGTATGTTTTATTCTTAGCAATCACAGCCTACGCATTCAGTAACTAACTGTTGGATCAGTCATTACACCAGGATGAGGTACTCTGCCATTTTTCCCTTTTGAATTTTCATTATTTTTAATAAGAATGAAGAGTTCTTTATAATCACCAAATACAAAAGACATCAGCTTTAATTTAGAGCAAGAATGCCCTGGCCTGAGGAAGCTCTGTATAAGGAACAGGAAAAAGAAAAAAGAAACCAACAACCTCTTATTGCCCTTCAGAAAATCAAAAGTAGCACCTTATCGGCACAACGGCAGCATGATTTAAATGGCTTTCATGTACCATTTTAACTACGCTATTTCTATTAGATCATTGAGAATAAACATCTGTTTTCATTTACTAATCTTTTTCCCAATTAGAATCTCTCTGAATCTGTGTACAATAGTAGTTTCATTTCTTCTCACTTGCAAGCATCTTAATTAAAATCAGCTTATGTTGACTTTCATTTTTACAATATATCTGCCTATTTCACATCATAGTACCTTCGTGACCCCCAGAGAGTCATGAGCCTTTAATATTTTATTTTGACCTTGTTAAGTTACTGGAACCATCAAAGATTTTTTTCTTCCCTCGCTGAGCCATTTTTTATCATCAAAATGCACAGTATGTGTGAAAATACATAGCTGAGAACTATGCTGCCTTTAAACAACATCTCTCTGTTCATTTATGAGAAAGCAATTTGTTGCTTTTCAAGTTATAGCAAGAATGAGTTTTCAAACCATAAACTTCATTATTAATTTAGGATGACTGGTTAAATGGTACATAAATGTCTCTTTTTCCATGAGCTTCAGGACAGAAAACAATTGTTTTCTCTTTTCAATTAAAAACAAAACAAAACAAACAAACAAAAAAAACACACCAAAACCTGGTGATTTTAGAAGAAGAATTTATAACAGTCATCTTCTACCTCTGAGTTTACAAAAACAGAAGGTTTGTAGGGAGAAGCAGTATCTTATTAGAGCAGCTAATTATCAGACAGAGCCAAAAAATAAAAATCCCCAGACAAGACATGTAAACCCATCTCAGGCCTGCAGCAGAAAACTTGCCAGTGTGTGTTCAATGTGTTTCATCTCCACCATTTAGCCTAATGATAGAGGTGCACACAGCACGTGAAGATGCTCTGGCTCAGATGGGAATGGAAAAGTACACAGCGATCCCTTCAGCCTTCACATCTTCTCTAATGCACGCAGGCTTATCTTTGGAGCTTGGAGATAACTGTGAGCACATTTTTTTACATTTGCGTTATAAAGGCAAAGGTTTTGGCACAGTCTGAGTCCTGCTAGCAGAGGAAGCCTGATGGCATGCTGCCCTTCAGCACACTTGCCTCTACACTTACCTTCAGCGTGGACGCCAACACCCCCCTTACCTGATCGACACCCAAACTATCTAAGCCTCCTGCCCATTACCAGGAAGCAGAAAGTTTTTCAAGCAGAGCTCTTTTTTAGGAGGGTTCAAAGTCTTGAAGGCAGTTGGGATTCAAGAAATGTGTAGATGTGGCACCTGGGGACGCAGCTTAGCAAGCATGGTGATCATGGGTTGACTGTTGGACTAGATGATCTTAGTGGCCTTTACCAACATCCATGGACCAGCCATTTTGTGTAAGCTTTATGCGGTACAACTGTGCAGAGGCTGAGACTTCTGACGCCCACAAACACAGCTGCATGGAGCCTGGTTGGGAAGCATGCTGGTTGGTTTTTTTTGCTCCTCAGAAAAGCAGAGCAGACACAGTTGCAAAGGTGTCTCCAGCCAAGACTGAATTTAAATTCCAGAAAGTGGAGCTTGAAGTTCATCAGTCACAAATGATCAGTATTTGGCTGCTGGGTAGAGGAAGCTGGGGGCAGCTGATGATGACGTGGGAGAAGTAAATGGTTTGACAGGAAAAGATGAAAAATATCCAATATTAAAAAAAAATAAAAATTTAAAAGTTCAGAATGAATAAGTGTCTGTACTAAGATGGGAAGCAGAAGGGAATAGGTCTATCTTAAGGAAAAAGCAGTGTGAGGGAAAGCACAGAAACACATACAGTCAACTAGAGGATAGAAAACAAGAAAAGATGCCACTTGTGGCTGAATCAGCACTTCATCTGGGAAGAACAAAATTTAGGAGCTTGCAAGGCATAAAGCTAACAGATCGCCTGGGTATTCACTATAGAAGAGATTATGAGAAAGTTAAATGGAATTCCCAGGGGAAGAAATTATAATTTCAGCACCTCATTTGCTCTGCAGATTTACTCAAGGTCCAAAGAAGAAAATTTAACTGCTTAGCAGATCCACCTTCCTCCCTCTGCATAGCATAGCCTTTTATCTCTCTGCCACATTCAAACACAACTGTTTACAGTCAACAAGTAGCTTATGTTCTGCTTCCAAAAGCAGAGCGTTAAGTGCAGAAATGCAGCACAAATGTCCCTGCTCACTCCTGTAGATTTTGCTGCCACTAAGTGCGAGCTTAGTGAACAGAATCTGTCAGACTCGGGTCACATGGGGCCTATGACAAGAACTTAGCACTGCCAAATCTGTGATGAGCATCCTCACAGTAGCTGTTGGAACCAGCACTAAAGACAGCAACTCTGAAGAAGGGACAGGTCTTTGAGTTGTGAAACCAAAGGAGCAACGGACTGTTAAGAACTAACCCTTGCACTAGCATTAGTTTATACCTCATAGCTCTCCATGTGTTCAGCTCCCTATCTGTACAGTTACAATGAGTCACCCTGCTGTGCCACTGTGCAGACTGCTCCAGGACAGAACTAACTTCTGGTCATGCACAGGCACAAGTTGAAGCGAAGGCTGTAATTCCCACTTGCACCTTTACAGACTCTAAGAGGACTGGCAAAATATCTACACCCTGAAATCCTTGGGCAGCTTTCTCACATGAAATATTTTTTAATTGTTTAGCATTGGACTTGTTTAACATCCTCACTGACATGAATAGGCAAGAATCAAAACAGAATTGCTACGAGGCAAATGGTCACTTGCAGGAACAAATTCTCAGGCTTCAGAAGTATCATTAATGAACTGACTTCTTCCCTCCACCCCTCCCCCCCCCGGCCTTAGTGTGACTACTTTGTTCCTACAACACAACAACTGTGCTCACCACTACAATGAATATGTGACTAAGGAAGGAGAACTGTCTGTATTTTAAGAAAGGCAGGTAAGAGACAGGAATTTTCATTCACTTTTTTTAAAGGGGTGACTTCTTCCATCTGCCATTCAAACACTAATTTCTCCTATTATCACTCAGTCAATAAGTCCTTTTACTCCTTAGAAGACAGATTCTGGCTAACCCTTGCCTTTCCTACAGGCCAACCAAAATCCTGATCTGAGCAGAGAGAACCTGAAATACTCAGCACCACGCTGCATTTAGATGATTGGAATCCAGCTGTCAACCAGCTCAAAGTGTATTTGTGCACTTTTGCCAGCTACTACCATCACAAATTCCCAAAAGAAATTACAGAAAACTCCTGAAGTATAACATCATAGTGCTCAAAACTAACCACATATTTGGGCATTACAGACACTTCTCTCTGGACATCTGCTGTTTCCTCAGAAACAGAGTAGACTCTGACAATGGTTTCAAATTTGAATTTTGTACTCTCAAGAACAGTTCTGTTTCTTCTCACAATGCTTGTAAATGAATGCATCTTTGAAAAACAAACAACAACAAAAAACCCACGTTTTCCTGAAGCTAAAAATTCATTTACAAATGGGATATTTCATGGGAACACAAAATCATCAAGGTTGGAACAGACCACTAAGATCATCGAGTCCAACCACCAACCCATCCCCACCATGCCCACTGACCATGTCCCTCAGTGCCACATCTACCCTTGAACATCCCCAGGGATGGTGACTCTTAAGTTGTCTGTAGATTACTATAAGACCTCGAGGTATTATATGAACAATGCTTAAATCTGGCTTCAGAAGTTCTGTACAAGATGGACACTGCTTCTAGAGATGGACAAATGATCCAGCAGCATGATATGCAGCTTGATAAGGCCAAGCATCAAGTCAGTGGTGGAATGGACTCCTGTAGCTTGCTGTTCTGCTATCAGCCATGAACTTTACTTCTATTAGTAAAATGTTGCATGATACTATAATCTTCCCTTTTCTGCTGAGTAGAAATAATTATGTCATTTGGAAGTCTTCATGCTGCTAAATTAAACATACACATAAATTCTAGCAAATTTAATTTAAAAGCAAGACTGTTTGGTTAGATTATGTAAAAAAGTACATTCTAAGACTTGCTGAGTTCTGAGAACTGAAACCGCAGACAGCCAAAATACAGCTGCACACGGTCAGATATGCGTTTGCTAATATTGGAAACTTCAGCATGCTGCAGCAAATTCAACTTCTGATTAGTATGTGCACGGAAAAAAAAAAAAAAGACTGAACACACTGCAGAAAACAAAAAGCACTTCAAGGTTGTAAAGTATGAAAGTGAAAGGCACACTGTTGTTTTATGAAGCACTTGACAATATTTATTAGCTTTATCACTGTGGCATCTAACAGCCCCAAGTGTGGGCCAAGGCCTTGCAAAAATACAGAAAAGCTTGACTACAAAATGCTGAAGGCTGCAGCAGAGGGCTTCACACAAAGCACAGCACTGGCAAGCACCAACCTAACTCTCAAGAGTGTGCACCTAAAGCTCAGCTCCCAGGCTGGATGTTAAGTTCAGGACAGGAGTCACCAACTGAAGGAGAGGACACCTGGAGTCACCTATATCAAATGCAAAACCAAGGATGTGCCCAAATTCCCACTGCTCTCTGCAGTTCGGGCATTTGAACCCAGACTGCAAGGGTTCAGCATGGGAGATGGATCCCAGAGTCTACAGCCAAAGAGAATCATGGTGGTGATGGGTCAACGGTTGGACCAGATGATCTTAGTGGTCCAACCTTAATGATTCTATGATTCGGGAGTGTGCACTGTCCTCATGGGCTGGAATGGAATGTAGGGAAGACCTGCATTCATGGAGCAAGGACTCCAAGGAGCAAGGAAGTGCATGGGAACATGATTCTTAACTGGTAGGGTGTTGCGTTGGATTGACTCTTTCTTGTTTTCATTCCGGTCTTGCAACTCTTGCATCATGAACACGAACACAACACAATTTCTCATGCTACTTCTTTTAGGTGCTTTCTAGTTAAGGCAATCAGGGCTTGCAGTGTTTGTGTTTTCTATTAAAAGGGTTGGAATAAATTCTAGTTTTAAGCAGTCAGATCTTTCTTTGGATCTGGCAGTAAGTGGCGCATCCTGGAACAGTGACACATGCAGTAAGTTGTGTAAGCCATACACCATCTTTAAAAGAAATAGTCATTCCTGTTACATATATATGTTTTTTTCTGTGGTTGTATTGATAGTCAAAGGAGCTCCTCGGCTTTTCACAGCACATATTGCTGCTCTTAAAAAGAGCTCTTACAAATTCTCAGTCTGGCACCTCCAATAAAACACTGAGTCACAAGTCCTTTGAACCCCAAAGTTGTTCATCCTTCTATTTACTTCCTCAGCCCGGTATGCGCCAGGATGCCACTCTCTGCCAATTTCGTTGGTCTACTACTACTGAAGTATTAAAATAACCCAACGAGAGAATAAGCAGACAGACAGTACTATTGTATCACCGCTTTCAGTTTCAGGCTGCCTTGCTCACGAACGCAACTTTTCTCTTTTCCCGCAGCTCCGCAGCCCTGGAGGGAGGACAGTTCCACGGCAGCCCCAAAGCACGGGTCGCACTGGGAGCAGCGGCCGCTAACGCGGCGCCGGTGGGAGCCGCGGGACTCGCCCCGTGCTCGCCCGGGGGCGGCTGCTCCTGCTACAGGAGCTCTGCAAGGGGCTCTTCCGCCCCGTACAAAGGCAGTGCGGGCAGGAGGCGAGCCCGACCCCCTCGGGAAGGGCACCGAGCCCGGGCATAGGGGGCACCGCGCCGGGCAGGCGGGACGGCGAGGCGCCGCGGACAGGTAGCTCTCCGATAAAAATGGAGGGAAGGGAGAAATTCCGGGAGAAACTTACCCGAGGATACCGACGAGCCGGACAGACTGGAGTTGCTGGATGCTGCCATGGTCCCTCTTCCTCACCCCTTTAGCTGCGAGCCCCGCGTCGGCTCCCGCTGCTGTCCGGCTGCTGCCAGCCCATGGCCAAGTGCCGGAGCCGCGCAGCGCCCAGCCGCCGCCGCAGCCCGCGCTCGGTTTCCTCCTGCGCCTACTGGGAGCGGGGCTCCGGCACCGCAGAGCTGCCGGCCGCGCTGCGGGGCTGGGCAAAGCCGCTCGGCGGGTCGGGGAAGGGGTCGCGGCGCTCCCGGCGCCTCTCTCCGCCGGGGAAACTGGGCTTACCTTGCGGCAGGGACGGGAGAGCCGCCCTGCCCGCGCCTTCCCTCTCCTCCTCCCTTCCCTTCCCGTCCCTTCCCTTCCCCGCCTCCTGGCGGGCAGCGCTGACAGCCCGGCGGGGGCACCGCCGCCGCTCCCCCCGCGCACACAAAGGAGGCGGCGGAGCTGCCGGCCCCCGGGGCGGCGGGCGGAGGTCGAACCGCCCCGGCGGCCCCACCGAGCCCCTTCCCGGCACCGGGCTAGAGGAGAGTGCGGCTCCTGCCATGTGCCGCTGCCCGGAGCCTGTTGAGCGCCCCAGCCCCGAGTCCCCGGCTGCGGGGCTGCGCACCTGGGGCAGGGCTTGCATCAGCCCTTTGTTTGCCTCTTTCCTCTTGCTGCTTCCCTGCTCCTCATGGCACCTCTCACCCTCACTTTTCTTCCCTTTTTATCTTTTCCTTCCCCTCCTTTTTTTTTTTTTTTCTTTTTTTTTCTTCCCACCCCACTTTATTTCTTTTTCTCTCCAGCTGGCTTTCTTTTTCTTAAAAAAGAAGCCTACACCGTTCTGCTCCCAGGCTCTCTCTCCCCAGCGGTGCCTGCCAGCCCTGCTGCGTGGCCTGGGCTGCTGCCCTGCGGCTTCTTAATGGGCAGCTGCGAAAGAGGGAGAGCCAAGAAAGCATCAGCTGAAAGCTCCTCTCTGTTGGCTGCTGGATATGGCTCCTCACAGCACTTTATGGACAGCCAAAGCTTCAATCTCATTTTATTAAATGAGGGTGAGAAGGCATTAGGAAGGTGGTCAGCTGTCATGCGACTGTCAAAAGCCAGGCAGCATCGCGAGCCTTGCTGGCATGGGATCTGTAAGAAGGCTGTAACCCATTTGCCTTGATGGTGATTTATGAAAGCCTTCCATGTTTCATAACATAGAGGCTATAAAATAAAGTTACTTCGGGACGAGCAGTGAATCTGCATTAAAGTTTCTCCTGCGAGCTGAGCCCTACCCGCCCAATCCGCACAGCTTTCCAAAAGATCGCGCAAACTGCGTGCCCTCTCTATAACCTGCAACCAGCTACTTCCCATCCTCCCCGAGCCAAAACGCAGCGGGCTCGCCGCGCCCTCCGCCAGGTCCCGCTTCTCCTCGGGAAAAAAAGTGTCGGGCCCCCCTCTAGCGGCCGGCGCGGCGCTATTGCCCGCCATCCCTGGAACTGCGGCGGGCAGCGGCGCGGGACTCTGACCCCATCGCGCGTCCCGCGGGGCCTCGCGGGCGCGGCTGGTGCAGCTCGCTTTACCAGGCTTTCTGTTGTAATGGTGGTTCACTCCGTACGAGGAGCAGCAACCCTTGCAACCGGCTTCAGAGCTAACTCTTACTGATCTGTAAACTACTATCTGACCCGCATAAAAACACTACAGGCGTGTCACTGCTTTTTGGTCTTTGGCCAACTGTTTTGTGTCTTGTGTTTTAAAGAGTAAATGCTGAGAGCAAAATGAGAAAGGCAGAAACTTCGCTTGTCTTCTGGATTGAGTCATAAAAGTAGGCTGATACCTCGAACGTATCAAAATATTGTAGCATGCTATGTAATATGGTAAATATATAATACAGAACTGGGGCTGTTTAGTCTGGGAAAGAGGAGGCTGAGGGGAGACCTTATTGCTCTCTTTCAATACCTGAAAGGTGCTTACAGCGAGAGCAGGGTTGGTCTCTTCTCACAGGTGACAGGACGAGGGGAAATGGCCTTAAGTTGCACCAGGGTAAGTTCAGGTTGGATATCAGGAAAAACTTTACAGAAAGGGTTGTGAAGCACTGGAATAGGCTCTCCAGGGAGGTGGTTGAGTCACCATCCCTGGATGTGTTTAAAAACCGTTTGGATGTGGTGCTCAGGGACATGATTTAGCAGAGGGTTGTTAGGGTAGTATGGTTAGGTTGCAGTTGGACTTGATGATCTTTAAGGTCTTTTCCAACCTGAGCAATTCTATGATTCTATGAAATATCAATATTGTAATAGTAAATTATCCACTCACAGAGTACATGCATTCACTTTTCTCCTGCATAATTATTTCTTCTTTTCCAACTATTCTTCGTTTCTAATATTTGTCCCTTTACAATCCATTATGTCTTCATTTTTCTCTCCCTAATCTTGCCCTCATGTCTCTCCAGCAACAGTCAGAAAACTGAGTCATATGAAATACATGAAATATAGTGCTGTTAACAAAACAGAATCATAGAACCACATAATAATTTGAATTGGACTAGATGGCCTTTAAGGGTCCCTTCCAACTCCTCCGCAATGAACAGGGACACCTACAACCAGATCAGGTTGCTCAGAGCCCTGTCCAGTATGACCTCGTATGTCTCATATCCAATCTAAATCTCTTCTGATTTTGTTTGAAACCAAAACCTGTAGGGAAAGAGAATACCCAGAAGAAAACAGAAGGTGCTACCTAACCTCTGAACTGGAATGAAGTAGCAAAGTAGATAACAAAGCCTCTCAACCAGTAAAATATAGGTTTTGGCAAAATACTACAAAAATAAATCTACCTGCAAATTTGTTCAAAACCACATTCCATTTTTACTATCTGGATGTATATTCCTGAAGAGTTTGCTTTCTGTGAAGGTTCTGATGATAAATATTAGTGGACTGTTCCTGGCAATAGTAAATAGCAAATGTTAGAGAATATTGGTGGAACATTTCTGCTCCTGGTTTTGATCATTCACACTAGAAATCTGATTCTAGATAATGCTTCCATCCTTGCAGGGAAAGAAACCAATCATTTTACCTCTATTCACTCAAAATAAATTTTGATCTTCTGGATTAATTACAATGATAAATATTAGTCCAGAAATATTGGCTAAATAATTTAAATAAGAGTACAGACTTTTTTTGCTGAGAAAAGATTTTCATAATTGGTTTTAAATGATCTTTCTAGCCATAAATCTGAATAAAGCAAGAGAATAATTTCATCATAGAATGACTACTCCATGTGTTCCAATAACTGTAGGTGAAGTATTTTCTGTCCAAAGTCAGTGAGTATGGAAATGTCTGGTCATGAACTTGAGCACCTTTGAAGAATAGGCAAATGTTGATGTCTTTGTGATAATAGAAGGTATGAGGTTAGGTAACTTCAATTTCCACAACATTTAAAGCTAAGTTAATAGAAGTAAGTGAAATGTCTTGTAGATTAAAACAAATTTTCACATTTCAAGACTGTTTGGCCTCTTCCTTGGTAGTAACAAAGAACATGAATATTGTACAATTAACAAATGTACAGTTAGAAGAGTGGCGTGGTTAGGATGGTATTTTATAGGTTTATAGTTAAAAAGATTATCATGGTGGGAAGAGACAATCAAAAATGAAATGCTCACCCATGTCCTAGGCTCACACTAGAAAACTCCACAGAGGAGGGATCTCCAGAAAGAGATCCTTCCCTAGCAGCTGTCAGCTCTTAAATGGGGTCTAGGAGAGGTGCAGCCAGGCTCCACCCCTTCTGGTCACACAAGTGAATCGCCTTCACCTGTGCTCCTATGGCTGAGTCAGTTGCCTCAGGTGATCAATCAGAGGTTCAGGCCGTGACTCAACAGTTCCCATACAAATATCTATGAAATTAGGGGGAAATTACTAGATCAAAAGGGAAGCGTGTTTGAAAGAAACAGAAGTATCCTTGTTATGTACAAAAGTCCAAGGTGAAGACAGGGCAGTTATGTCCCAGTTCTATTTTGTAGAAATTGTGAACAGATTCTAACTTGTGCAGAAGTTGGCTTTAACCATTGCTAGTAGTGGAAATACTCAGATAACAAGAATAAATTTTAAATTGTAAATTTACAGATACTCTCTTAAATGTAAGCTATTCTCAGGCTTGCCACACCTGTAGCCTTCATATAAATCTGATGCAAATCTCTGGCTTTATGCTCCTGGTGGAACTAAGTGATACTGCCTGCTGGAGTATCTTCACTTTCCAGGGAAGTACCATCTCCCCAAAGTTTTGGGTAACTCTCCCTATGCTGGATCTTAGAAAGATGGTCAAAGTCAGTATGGACACTGCCCTTGACATTAGCAGTGACTTGCAAAGGGAAAGTACCAGTCTGTATGCTCTGTATTATATATATGTTTTAGTGAAGCGATTAGGGAGTTTGTCAGAAAACAAAGATTTACTGAACTGGTTCTCAAACTCTGCCTGAATTCCAAAGAAGTGACTACCTGCTTCAGCTAGCACCATAACATTTGAAATGACATTAAATTTGCTGTGGAAGAGGCTACTGTATTCCAAAAGTTAATAAGCATGGGAAGCACAAAGTAGTAGTTGGAAGATTACAGGAACCCTGAAGTATTACAGCTGCTTCCAAAGAAATCTATAAGAATATCTGAAAATTTTTTTCAGTCTGTCAGTGGATTAGGTTATTTCTATACCTTTCTTATGTTACTGGTTATCATACTTCTGCATGGTAGGGTTCCTGTTCAAGCTTGAATTTATGCACATTTTGTTCTCAAGTAAATGAAAATGAGTACCATATATTTACAGCAAGGAGTACAAGACCTATTGAATCCAGCAAACAACTAAGTTATATATTTGAAAAGAATCATGGTATGGTCCCAAACCTATAAACATGGAGGTGCATGCATAACTTCATTTTCACATTAACTATGGTGAAATGCAATATTTGAGTAACATTATAGGCATGAGCAGGATAAGGACCTATGCTTAGAGATCTATCAGTGCAAACCGTTGTGAATTTGACAGCTGAAGATAAGTCTGTACTTCCTTCATCTTATGGAGTGGCCTCAGGGATGGCCCTGATTCCTCAGACAACTGATGCAGATCGGTTTGTGTCCTAATTTCAAAACGAAGGCTTTGCAGGCAGGCCGCTCAGCTACTGCTCAGTCATTAGTATCACAGCTAACTCATTGTAATGACTCTGAGAGGCTGAGAAGGCAGATCCTAGCTGATAAATAGATTTTTATATGTCTGTGAGAGAAAAGCAAACAGAAAATTACTCTTTCCACAAACAGCAGGATGAAAACCTAAAAATAATAAAGGACAGTGGTCGGATCTGTGTTGCTTTCCTTCCAGACCCCCTTTTTTTTCTCCTTTTAACTAAACTGCTTATTGCACATCTAGGTATTCATATGTGTTTAACACCCTGGCTTCTTTTTATTCAACTTCAGTTGAAGTAAGCATTTTACTGAGGAAACAAAGACCTCTTCTTAGAACTTCCTTCATTTTACTGACTTGGTAGAGTTCTTCTGCTTTAGCTGAAGAAAAAGAGAGCTGAAACACAAGTATAAACCAAAAATAAAATTATTAGCTAGATCACTAGATGGGGCCTGTAGAGACATGAGGTTCTGCATCAGCCTTGCTTACTTAGTCTGAAAGACATTTATCTGTAACAAGCATTTATATTGCAATCTTCCACCTGTTGATGTTTCTCTCAGTGTTCTCCTGACAGAATCTGGCCTGGAATCAGTGCACCTTGGGTCTCGTTAGCCATGATTCCTTCCCATCCAATATTAACACGCGAGATTCATGTTGACTCCTGGCAGACAAGTCTCTACAGACAACTACAGTACCTTCCTTACAGCCCTTCCAGCTTTACAGTTGTGGCATCTCAGCTTATGTTTATGGCATCTTGCATAATCCACTGCATCTGATGGCTGGGCTATTATCAGGGGGCAGCAATGATTTACTTGGCTTGAAGCCCTCTTGCAATGTGACAGGAGTTCAAAATCTGGTTAGTGATTTTGTTTCAAGATGAAAACTGGCATTTATTATTTCAGTGTGAGTGTAGATAGGTTGGCAAGAGATGTTGGCTTTTAATTAATTATGTACATCAGAGGAAAGTAAATATGTTTGGCCTACTGCTTGGATTGTGTAATAGGTATAGAAATATAAATGTTCTGCATAAGACAGCAAGACATTTGACACAAAGATTTAGTATTGTTAAAGATCTAAAATGCTAATCCTTCTTTTGATGTTTATATTGCCTAGCTGGAATGGAAGGAAATGCATTATTCATTCTTGATGTTGTGAAAGGGAAAGACCTTTATAAGCAATATATAATCCACATTCCATAGAACTTAGAAATCTTATTCAATATAAGCAGGAGCCATAATAAGAAACATAAACCAAAATATCAGTAAATAGCAGATGCACACTGCGTTTTGATATGAATAAATTATGTGAGTCATGATGGCCGCAACAGCAGGTGGTGATGTAGCTCAAGACTCTCTGTGATTTTTCTCTTTTTTCCTCAATACTCCAAAGAGGAAGGCTTGAGACCTCTGAAATCTGGTACAGTTTTTAGCTTCAACGGATGAACAAACTTGAGACATCTTTTGAAGTTTGTTGGCTCTGCCAAAAGACATGTAGCAAATAGGCTGATCATCACTTGTGAGAGCTAAACCTGCTGCTATGACTAATTTATAAATGTTCATCCTATTTGTCCTTTCATCTTTCTTCCTGTCTCATACATCCTATTTTAATTAAATCTCAGATTGGAAGTTCACTGGGGCAGAGAATTTCCTTATTATGCTGTTTTCAAAGTGTTTGGTTTTGTCTTTTTTTCCTGTGGAGCTCTAATCTGTAATTGGAGGCTGATAAAGATTTTGAAATTACGAGAATCAACTACATAACTGCTTTTAGACCTGACTGGGGGAAAAAAATGTACAGAAAAAATTTCTGGTGAAATTTAACTTTAGTGGGGTTTTCCTTTCTTAATAATAAGTAGTGACTTTCATATCCTTTGTCTTAGAGAACAGAATTTAAAAGTCCAAACTAGTTGCAATATAATTCTTCTTTACAGAGTGATCAGTTAATTGTATTTTTGAACATGACGGTGTTGTGTTTAAATTCTTCCAGCAATCGGACCCATGGCTACTAAATATTTAAGTAGATAACTAATTTTTAAAATATATTTCATGCATTTTTAAAAAGTGACATATGTTACAGAAATTATACTTAAAAATCAGTCAGAGCTAAGATAGATTTTTTTACTGAACCATAAACATTCATATTTTTGGACTTATCCAATGAAGACTTTTGTATTGGACAAGTACGACATATAAGGGGAAAGAGGAATTTTCTTCATGTTTTTGCAGCTTTCTTCATGTTTCTCTTTGAACAGAATGGATTGCATTTTACTGTGAAAGCCATGTCTACATGTGAGATACTCTCAACCTCTTTTCTGTGATTACTGGAAACCTTATCACTGCAACAGAATTTGATGTAGGTAGAAAGGTGGAAAAAGAAGAACAGAAATGATGTTGAAGACCGTAACAACACTCAGCCGACTGTTCTGAATATTCTGAACCTCATGTTACTACACGCTAACCAACTCAACATTAAATATGAGTGTACTGCTACTAGCCGAGATTTTCTTACGGAATTGTTTCAAGTAGATCATACTTAAAAATAGATGTGCAATGCACAGCTTTTATTAATCTTTGGCCTTTCATCTAGACTGACAAATAAATTCTTTTTCTCATAGTTGAAAATTTCTTCTTTCTTGAACCTACAGTAAAGTCATCATGTTGAATTCACAGCTTCACAATTACCATGACAATGTAGTGATATCAAAGCCCCAGCTTTATTCTTTCATTAAGATGGAAGAAAGAACGGGGCTCAGAGCAAAGCTGATTTAACTGTTCTGTCATTTTTCCTCTATGTGTGAATTGTATGCAAATCTACAAGGGTTAAATTAATTAATTAGTTATTTCCAGCATTCTTTCTGCATTTCTTTATACTGGCAAATTTTGGCTAGTGCATTTCTTTGACAACAGTTCAGTGCAAAAATATATTATGATACTGAAAATTCATGAATAGTGGTGGAGCTATATGATTTGTTATCTAAATGCATTGAGTTATGAGCTTGTAGAAGCTAAACGGGCAGCTGTCCAAAATAAATTTTATTTCAGCTGCAGAACCGAAAACTGCATTCATCAGACTCTTCCAAAAACAACGCTTTGATCACTTATTTGTAGAAAGTAAATTAGTCAAAATATCTATTTAGAAATTATTTACCTCAGATGTTCATGAATTATTTATCTCACTGTTTCTCCTGTTTAACTGTGGTACAAAATTCTCTTAATTAGCTAGAAATATTTTAAATGATAGAGGGCCAGCTACTAGCGAATGTATCTCATATTAACTTGTCCTTGATTTAATAGATGTTTTCTGCCTCTTTATTACTATTCTGTCTAAATGTAGATCTGCGTACTCACTTTGCAGTTTATTAATCCAAGCTGAGGTAGCCACAAGCTTGGTTGCTTCACTCTTAAATATGCTCAGATTTCAGTGTTCTGTATTATGTACATAAATAGAATCTTACACAGTTTGGTTTTGCAGTTGCTAGGCTCTCTTTTGTTTGTTTGTTTGTTTCGTTTTGTTTATAGAATCAGATGTCAAATGTAGGGATTTTGGATTTTTCATTGAACCAACATACCATTCAACTATATAATGCAATTTCCTAAAGGCTTACTGATATTAAGCATTCTAGATTCTAGACAAAGGCATTTCTCTTCTCTACAGTTTTACCTAAGAGATAAAATCAATATATGGCTCCACCTTTGTCCCTTAATGCTTGGAATGAAACCTTGCCTCAGTTGAAGGCAGTAATAGTTTTTCTCACTGACTTCAAAGAGGCTGGTGTTTCACCCTTTGTTTCTCAGCTGGATACTGCTTTTTCCTTTAAGCTACCACATATCATAAAAAGTGAAGTGCTTTGGAAACTCTAATGCACCGCAGTAAAAATCGCAATGCCAAAAGGCAACGTCAATATATATTTTTATGTAGCAGTGGGAGGAGAAAATAAACTAGGAGAGAAAAACATTCCTATTCTCAGAGAGCAGAGATTTGTTGTATTTATAAATGAAAATGCATCCTTGTGAGTAATAAAAAAACCCAGACACTTGCTTAGTACCATTCCATCAGAGACAGCTGTCAAGTAAGTATATTTATCAACAAATACTCTTATAATTTCTCACTCACAAAGAGGGTTAAAAATGGGATTTTGAGCACTAGTGGTTTTGTAAGAGAGAAGCCAAAAGAAAAGAAGTTGTATGTTTATTAGCTATTGATGCATGATTCCGAGGAATCCAAGAGTTGAACTTAATTCTAAGACATAATGGTATCATGAAGTATCTTGCTTTTTTTTTTTTTCACTTTTTTTCCAGGCATCTGTCTTCTGCCTGAGATCCTTTTCTGTAGTTCTAAGCATCCAGTCAGAAAGGTAAAGCAATCATATAAGCAATGACATGATGGAGCTCTAACAAAAAGTTGATGATAGAACTGTGCACTTTACAAATAGGTGTTGTCTAAATTCCCAGGAAGAAAAGGCAAGCTTTGTCTTGCATTCATATCTGGGTTATAATTATCAAGTATGCAGACACTAAAAAGTACAGAGCTATAGAGACACCAAGAATTAGGGGTAGGATCCTTGAGAGTAGCCCTGCAGAGGAGGACCTGGGGGTCCTGCTGGATGAAAAACTTAACGAGCCAGCAGTGTGCTCTTGCAGCTCAGGAGGCAAATGGTATCCCGGGCTCCATCAGAAGAGAGGTGGCCAGCAGGGAGAGGGTGGTGTTAGTCCCTCTCTACTCTGCCCTCATGAGGCCCCATCTGGAGTACTGTGTCCAGGTTTGGGGCCCCCAGTACGAGAAAGACAGGGAGCTGTTGGAGAGGGTCCAGAGGAGGGCCATAAAGGTGATCAGAGGGCTGGAGCACCTCCCCAGAAGGCTCTGGAGAGAACTCACTGCATCCTTCAAGTACTTAAAGGGAGCTTATAATCAGGAGGGAGACCGACTTTTTCCACAGTCTGATAGTGATAGGACAAGGGGGATTAAAATAAAAGAAGGGAGATTTAGATAAGATAATAGGAGGAATTTTTGTTATGGAGTGTGGTGAGGCACTGGAAGAAGAGAAGCTGCAGATGCATTGGAGACCAGGTTGGGTGGAGCTCTGGGTAGCCTGATCAAATGGTTGGAAACCCTGCCCACAGCAGGGGGGTTGGAACTAGTTGGGCTTGAAGATCCTTTCCAACCCATGACATTCTATGATTCTGTGATTCTAGAAATCTTCAGATAGAAATGCCACGGAAGAATAAAGAATTGAGTGGAAGGACATGCTCACAATCAATGTCCTATATCAAAGCTCATCCAGAAAATAGAAATGTCTAGTACAAATGTGAAGGTTAAAATCAAAGCACATCCATTTATAGTAGTGCTACCAGGCAGCTGAGGAAATCTGATGATGATGTCTGGCAAGATTAACCCTCCAAGGCAAGAATACTTAGTAGAATTAGTCAATCCTGAAGGGTAAAGGGGTCCAGGAAGGCTGGATGTTCCTCAAGAAGGAAGTCTTAGAGGTGCAGGAGAAGGCTGTCCCCCTGTTTTGTTAGATGAGCTGGCAGAGAAGAAGACTGGTGTGGATGAACAGGGAACTTTGCCTGAGATTCCAGGAGAAAAAAGAGTCTACCTCCTGTGGAAGAAGAGATGGGCATCTTGGGGAGAGTACAAAGAAGTTGTTAGAATACACAGAGAGAAAATTAGAAAGGCAAAAACCAAGCTTGAACTCAACCTGGACACTGTTTTTACAAATATATTAACAGTAAGAGGATACCTAAGGAGAATATCCATTCTTTACTGGATATGGCGGGGAATGTGACCACTGAAGATAAAGAAAAGGCTCGTGTTCTCAATGCTTTTTTCACATCTGTCTTTAAAAATCAGAGCAATTATCCTCAGGGTACTCTACCCTCTGACCTGGAAGCCTGGGATGGGGAGCAGAATAAAGCCCCCATGATCCAGGTGGAAGCAGTTAGAGACCTTCTATTCCACTTGGACTGTCACAAATCCATGGGGCCAGATGGTATCCACTCAAGGGTGCTGAGGGAGCTGGTGGAGGTGATTGCCAATCCACCTTCCACCAGTGTTCCTGGTCAACCAGAGAGGTCCCAGAGGATTAGAGGCTTGCCAGTATGACTCCCGTCTACAAGAAGGGTTGTAAGAACAATCCAGGGAAATACGGGCCTGTCAGCCTGACCTCGGTGCCAGGGAACGTTGTGGAACAGATCATCTCGCGTGAGATAACATGGCATGTGTGGGACAACCGGGGGATCAGGCTCAGCCAGCATGGGTTCATGAAAAGCAGGTCCTACCTGACCAACCTGATCTCCTTCTATGTTTGAGTGACCCACCTGGTGGATGAGGGAAAGGCTGTTGACGTAGGCTACCTAGATGTCAGCAAATACTTTGACATTGTCTCCCACAGTATTCTCCTGGAGAAGGTGGCAGCCAGTGGCTCGGGCAAGTACACTCTTTGGTGGGTAAAGAACTGTCTGGAGGGCCGGGACCAGAGAGTGGTGTTGAATGGAGTTAAATACAGCTGGCAACCAGTCATGAGTGGTGTTTCCTAGGGGTCGGTATTGGGGCCTGTCCTGTTTAATATCTTTATTGATGACCTGGACAAGGGGACTGAGTGCACCCTCAGTAGGTTTACAGATGACACCAAGTTGGAAGGAAGTGTCAATCTGAGTAGAAGAGTAGGAAATCCCTTCAGAGGGATCTGGACAGACTGGATTGCTGGGCTGAAGCTAGTGGGATGAAGTTCAGCAAGACCAAGTGCCCAGTGTGGCTCTTTGGCCAAAACAACCCCAGGCAACACTACAGGCTTGGGGCAGAGCAGCTGGAAGACTGTGTGGAAGAAACGGATCTGGGGGTGTTGGTCAATGCTCAGCTGAACATGAGCCAGCAGTGTGTCCAGGTGGCCAAAAAGGCCAATGACATCCTGGCATGTATCAGAAATAGCATTGCCAGCAGGACAAGGGAGTTGATTGTTCTTCTGTATTCAGCACTGGTGAGGTCACACCTCAAGTACTTTGTTCAGTTTTGGGTCCCTCACTACAAGAAAGACACTGAGGCCCTGGAGAGTGTCCAGAGAAGGTCAGTGAGGCTGTGAAGGGTCTGAAACACAAGTCTAATGGGGAGCAGCTGAAGGATCTGGGATTGTTCAGTCTGGAGAAGAGGGTGCTCAGGAGAGACCTTATTGCCCTCTACAACAACCTGAAAGGAGGTTGTGGCAAAATGGGAGTCGGCCTCTTCTCACACCTAACTAGTGATAGGACAAGAGGGAATGGCCTCAGGTTGAGCAAGGGGAGGTTTAGGTTGGATATTAGGAAAAATTCCTTCTCTGAAAGAGTGGTCAGGCAGTGAAACAGTCTGTTCAGGGACGTGTTTGAGTAACCATCCCTGGAAGTGTTTAAGAAACATTTAGGTGTGGTACTGAGGGACATGGTTTAGTGAAGAAATATTGGTGGTAGGTGGATGGTTGAACTAGATGATCTTGGAGATTTTTTCCAACCTTGGTGATTCTATGGTTCTATAAATTAAGACAAAATATGGCACAAGGCAAATAAATTTGTTCACCAGCCATCCTTGGCCCTATCAGTTACCCCTGACAGCATGATAAGCACTCAAGTTCAAAAACCACATGAATTACGTGAAATTTATCTTCTTTCATCCCTAATTGGGAACAGCAAGTGGGAAGAGCAACAGAATTTCAGTCATTCCATGCCTTACACCAGGCTGGTGGGAAAGAGACAATGTTTGTGTGAACATGTGAGAAACCACCCATATACACATCTGTGTGTGTGTGTTTATACTGCTGCTCTCAATCATATAGCCTTGGGAAAGCCAAAAACCTTTCATAACTGGCTGGATATGAAGCACTTTTCTCTCTCCACTGGTATAGAAGAAATAATTTCTGTGGTCATTAGGAAGCTGCAGATAATTTTCTTAAAACATTTTGTCACTTCTGGGGGGCCTATTTTCTTCTCCATAGGCTGCTTAATTCTTATTAATATCAATGGGGATTATGCACACATGTGGAGAATAAATTAGATTCTTCATTGTTTCCTTCTGATAAAATTAAATGTTCTTTCCACATGTTAAAATTAGCTCACATACTGTTGTTCTCATAGCTTTGAAAGTAGAGAACATTAGTCATTAAATGACTCTTAAATTATTTTGTCTCTTATTAAATGACCTTACTCTACTTCTAGAATCTGAAACTGTTTGTCAAAAGCTTCAGTCATAGCTTGAATAGATGGCTGAACATCATTTTTTTTGTGAGTTTTTATGACTATTGATTTCATCCTTAGGCTGGAGGGAAAACCTTTTTGCCAAGTGCATTATAGAGACTAGATCTGAGTAGCAGTTTCTTCATACTAATCCAGTCAATTTTTTCTCAGTCAGTTCTTATTTCCTTTTTTTCGTATTTACAAGCATTGGAAGATGAATGCTTCTGTCACAATCTGTATCAGAACTGTCTTAGCTCATTTTCCTCTGTTGCCTGTAAGTAAAAAAATATGAAATAAATTTTCACTGACAGACTCTGTGCTGCACTTTAATACCATCATTACATAAGGAATCATTACCGTGCATGATTACCAAATGCAGAGTGCTGAGATGAATTTTATACTCTTTGAAATGTTTTTTGTAGGACAAATACTTATACTTACAACAGACCTATTAATATTTATCACTGGCATTGCATCAAAGAAATAGCAACAGAGATTATTCTGTGGACCTTTTGACATTTGTAGAATATGGAATGCTGAACATTAACATTCAGTAAGTGCAGTTCCCTGAAGGATGGTGACGTCAAACAAACTGGGCTACTTAGAAACTGCGCTCCCTGTGGATCACACAGTAGCAGAGAATGACTAAGCATGATAGCTTCCTGGGACACAACTGCAGATGCAGCTGCCATTGCAAATGGAAGTTGGTAACATCTGCTTACCTGTTCTGGAAGTTGTTCAAGATGAGTGAATGCCTACAACATGAGAAACTGGGGGGATACTAAAGTATTAGAAAAGTTTTAGATATGCTCTTGGAAAATACTTTGATAGAGGTCTTTGGGGTAAAATCTGAGTGAATTCATTTTTAACCTACAGCTAATAAAAATGAAGAAAACAGAAAACCTTGTACCTGTGTAATAGATAGAGTCAAGAAATGGGAGTCAGTGAAGTCACCTGACCCACTAACAAGTCAGTGTTTTCAGAGAAAAGTTGATATCAAATGATTGGAGAAGAACTGGTACCACAGCAATAAAATAATTTATCAAAATCCAGAATCAGCATCTTTTTAGTTTAATTTATTTTAGTCTTATTAGCATGAAAAGTAGTTTTTCACTGCAATTCATAAACTATTTAAACTTTGATTTTTTCAAAACTACTGTTAGCTATCACAAGTTGTAGGATTATTTTTCTTGTTCTATTCTGTCTGATTCAGAATTTCTTACAACCTTGAAACAAGACACAATCCATTTGATGCCTAGTTGTACTTATTTTTCAGATCTGATTTCTTTTTTTTTCTCTAATTGCAATATTTTCTGTCAATATATGTTGAAAAGTCAAAACAATAGTTTGTAGATAAGCAGGTATGAAAAACTGTTTTGTTGTTGTTGTTGTTGCTTGTCTGTTTTGTTTTGCTTCTTGGTTTGACTTCTGAATGTCTTTCAGCCTTAACTGGAGTTTCACAGACCTTCTGTGTTCTTGGAAGCTCTTGTGAGAATATGACAAAGAGGCTTGCTACAAATTATTTAAGTCATCCCATAGAAGGTGGGAGCCACAGTATGAGAACACCTACATTTAGGCACCTAGGTGCCTTAGTGACGTCGATCCCCTTACAACCAATCAAGATTTTGTCAATACTGTCAAAAGATCTTAAAGAGCCATTCATTTGACCAGGTAATAGGTATCTTTTTAGAGTGAGGTGCCAATTCTGCTCTGCTGGAGCTGAATCCCATTGGGAAATGAGTCTCAGATGGAACTTCCACAAATTGGATGTTCCTCTAAATCTTTCACCTTATTAAACTCCAGCTTTTCTAGTCCAGAGAGCTTAGATTTGCCTTGCTGATTTTTGTCCATTTGGTTTTCAGAGATTAGAGTTAGGGATTTGTTTAACCAGGCCATTCTATACTTTTTACTAATCATGCATCTTGTTTCAGGCAATTGCCCTCTGATGATTTCAGTGTCACAGAAGCAAGATCTGTTCTGTGAAATCTTATTTCCCTTCTTTGAGCCTTTTTCATGCTTGAGAATAATCTTATTTAAATCTGTATATTTAAGGATTTCTATTCCATACAGTGACATGGGATCCTACAGTGGCTGAGATCATCAGACTTGAGGAAGTAGTCTTGGCCAGCTCTATGCCGTTGCAATGCAGACATTGCCAAGGACTTTCTGAGGGGTTCTCTTGTCTAGATATGTGTGGTAAGAGAAGGTAATTCCTTTCTCTACTTTCGTTCTAGCCACTTTGTTGTTTTAGTCCTGGCTCCCTGTCACTTTTATTCCTACCATCCAAAGTGAAAGAATGAATTAATGAATTAATGAATCTGGTTTTCCTTTAGAGAAAATGTTTCTTACATTTTTAGCATTCAAAGCAAAATAGAAGCCAAGTGAATGCTTCCAACCAAAGTTGTGCTGGAATTACCTATGCAAATAAATCACAGAATGTAATCTATTACAGACTAAAGGGGAGAGCATTGTCTCTCACGACAAAAACAGCCTGCAAAATGAGTGTAGCACAGAAACATTTTGGAGCATGTCTACAAGACAACACACTGGTTAAGCTGGTGCTAGCATTCTATCTCCCTGTTAATGTCACTTGAGGATCTTGAGATCCTTTCCAGGAAAAAAAAATAATCCTGGAATTTGTAGAAAATCAATGCCTTTAAAATAAACAACTCATTGATAAGGCTTTTCCTGTTAAAGAGTGTCCACTGTTCAAGATGCTTAAGAGAAAGTGGGTACAAGGCCTGGGTAGAGAATGAGAGTTTTCTACAGAAGTTGAAAACACTCTGCCAGCCTGTTCTGCGCTCTAGGACTGAACACCTGTATTGGTATCTCCCAAGTACCTGACTTAGTCATTGCTTATCTATTTTGTTTGGAACTGTCACTGTCCTATCGGATATTTTTGGAAAAATGTTGATAAACATCTCCACCTGTAGCTCAGCTCCTACAAGCAACTTTAGAGTTGTCTGATCCTGTAAATGGGGAATCTTTTCAAACAGATTATCAGCTAAGAAGGTGATATTATCAGTTGTCCTTGAGGAGTGAATTATTTAGTTACTGAGACTTTTCATTCAAAACTAGCCAGGAGATTTTGCTGCAAGGATATACTATAATTTCACTGCTAAAGTCTTTCAGGTTTATACTGAGGACACAAAGCTATAAAGCTGTGTTTACAAATGATTTTTTGGCTGCTAGGATTTACTCATTTGAGAAGATCAATTGGCCACATGTGTATTGATAGTGGCCACTAACAGAGATTTATTAATTTCAGTCTTTCCTGAAATCACCAAGAGCTTTTAGATAAAACAGAAGAGTAAATGATGCTGAAGTATTATACTGAAAAATTGTTTTCTTAACTTTGTTATGGCTTATAAAATTTGCAAGTCTCGATTCCCTACAGTTGATATTCATGGGAGTAATGCAGAATACCTCTGGCTCAAAGGTGAGGAGTGTGGGCCAAGTACATTATGCAGGAGAAGATGAGCATCTTTTTGTGAGCTAGGGTTATCTATACTCCCCCTCCATTCACCGGGTATGCTTGGCTTTACAACCAGCTGTTGGAACTTTTTCAGGAGAACTTTGTTCTCCTTAAAAAATGACAAATTACCGTAAGGGCAGTTGAAACATGTTCAGAGATAATATTGCCATTCTGATTATTGTACAAGTGTAGAAACCTGAGGTTTCCACTGTCTGAATGTATTAATTAGTATCAGTGGTGCTATACGATTTTCTAGCTCGTTCCATAAAAAAAATTCCTTCTACAACAAGTACTGTCAATATTAGAGGAAAGTTTTCAGATCAAGTGTACATGCATTGAACTTCTTGATGCTTTTAGTATTCACTAAAAAGTGCAAAATGCATTTTCAATAAAATAAAATATGGGTTATGACTGTGTTTGCATATGGCATAATGCATGGTTACAAATCATTTCTGCAGATGGATTTAAATAAACATTATTTTGACTATTTTATGTTATGACTAAATTATCTTTATTCTACAGACTCAAAACACCAATTATGTAAGCTGTAGTGCAGCTGTAAACAGCACATCACTGCTGCCTTACAGTCACATGTCTTTACCACAGACTCCTTCCTTAATACTAGTAGTTCATTTGCAGGGACAAACATATATGTTGAAACTTCGTATTCTGCTTTTTCCAAAAGGAAATAAATTGTTTATTGAGTGCAAGTCCATGGTTGTGGATTTAGCTACGTACAAATTTAGTTCCTGTAAGCTGGATTTTCTGTATTATTTAGGTCTGTGACTAGAAGTAAATGAAACAGCACTGATGCAAGAGCTGTGAATTGATGGCAGGGGAACATGCTTGTCCATTTTTCACTGTGCCAAATTCTCTCTGAACTGAAATTTCATTTTTAAAGCTGATAGTCTATCGTTCACATGGAAAACTGAGGTCTTTTCTGTAAGTTTATTATTTGTAGATGAAAGACATAGAAAATCTGAACTTCCTTAGACAAGCTTCGTGCTAGACCTCTGCTCTTAGTTATTTCCTGAGAAACTACTTCAACATAAATAAAGAAGTGCTTTGGCTTGGCCTTGAGATATGCTGTAAAGTTAGCACAGCCTTGGATGCCAAATTTTTACATTTTTCACCTTCACAGAATTGCTCATGAGACATGTCACTCACTGCAAGGCTGTCTTCCCATCCTTTCCATACAGCAACATTAAAACAACAATGAAAACAATTCTCTTTAAGCATAAAGCTTTGGGAATACCAAGGCTCATGTAGTCACTTCAGACAGATGATGATGGCCCTTTAACCTGCTATCTTAACATGTATTTTGTTTTTCACTCATCTGAAAATTGCTAGAGCAATTTTATCCTTTTCCTAAACTGCAGCTTGCTGCCCACCACAGATTTGGAGCATTTACACTTCACTTAACGGCTACAGGGAACATCCATACATTTTTCTGAAAGTCAGTTGAAAGATCCTTCTGTAATGCTCATCTGCTACTGCTGGGTGTGGAAATGTGAATAGTAATTGTTTAGTCATCTTGGAGCAACTTTGCCGAAGAAAGTGACTGCTTTTGCTGAATTGGGGTGAAAGGTCTGATGAATTAAAAGGACACTGCTGAAAACAAAAATTGCCTTAGCTGGGGGTGATGATGAAGCACAGTGTGGTGCATCTTCCTTTACACCTGAGCCTGCTTGACCTGATAAGCAATTTCAGACTGGAAGTGTCTTAACTGTATGGAAGAGAATGGAGAGATGGAGATGGCCCTTCTGCTTCAAGCAACACCTTAAAAGAGGCTTTCAGGGGAGGAAATAAATATTCATTGCTAAAAAAAGAAGTGGAAACTGTGTTGTCCTCAGCTGTACTATTGCAATCTTCTGTGAACATCCCACAGTTGGCAATGGGAAAGCTCATCTATCAGCACCTGCGGAAGGAGTGCCAGAATTTGACTTAGTAACTCTGTTGAAAATTAAAGGAAATACTTTGTTCCAGTGACCTCAAAGAGCATAAGATCTACGTGCTTTCTTTCTGTGCCAAGGTGGAGTAACCAGCAATTGTGAACGGAAGTCATGTTCCCTCACACCTTTCCTGCCTGTTCTCTGAAAGCAGATCTTCCACCCTGCTGGATACAGTCTGCCAGCTTTTATTTTGTTTGGTTTCTCCTCCTAGTCCATGTTTCAGATGTTTTTGTGCCCTCTGCATGCTGTTACTCCTTTCACACGACTTCCTGTGACTTGCTCCTGCAATGTTGTGGAAACTGTGATGGCACCGGACTGACACATACCAGAGTGTTGCAATAGCACTTCCAAGAGGCTTGACTGCACATCCCACAGTCAATCTGATCGGGGTTATTTTCCTTGTGTTTGTGCTTCCCAGAAACGTGTGTCAGCTGCTGAGAGAGGAAGGCACGTGGTCCCTGCTGGTGCAAGGGCTGTGGCTGGCACTCTGAAGCCGAGGAATTTGCTGCCGAGCTCTGCTCTGGAGGCAGGGTGCTGCGACCTCACAGTGGGTGTAAGGCCTTCCTGCAAACTGAGCAAATCTGTGCTACTTTTGTCACTCTCTTCCTTTTCTGGAGGAATTAATGTGCTTACCAGATGGCTACAACAGAGCTTACCAAGCAGCACACAAACACCATGCTGTCAGAATATCTAGCTGCCATCTTAGACACATATTTTATTTATGTCAGTAAGATTGTATTTAGGCAGACTAAACCGAAAGCTCCCATTTTGAGGTAAATTCCATTTGTTTCTCTGATTTTGCACCAGACACTTAGCTCCATAAAAAGTTACCAATTTGAGGAAAAGCATCTTGCTGCATCATGGATATCTCTGATAAAGTGTGTCTCTCAGACCTCAGTGAATAGAAATAAATCCCTGGCTTCCTCTGGTTCCAGATCTAGATTCAAGGTGCATTAAGTAGTCATCAGGAAGAAAGATGCTCTATTGCACATATACACATATATAATCATAAAATGATCCATAGCTTTTCACAAACAGTAGAGAATCCATTCTTTCCCTTGCTTGCTTCCATTCTTATTCTTGCATATCATCTTTTCCCAACCTGAATGAATCTATGATTCTGTGAGTCCTGTGCCTCTTGGGTCTACTGATACAAGGAATTTTTATCCCACAGTTGAATTCAGAATTAGGATTGGAATCCAGATGCACTGTGCTACAGGCTTTTTCCTTCAGAATGCACCTTAAATTCACAATATTACTTGGCGGCAAGGTTCCTGCTTCTGCAAAGGATTGAGCAGAGAGTGAACACACTGCTTAATAAAACCATTCCCCAGTCTGTTGACTCATGGGTTCTTTGAGTAGCTCTTGAGTTTGCATTGATCTGACAAGGTACTGCCCTAATTGCTGCTTTGGTTCACCCATTGCCTCTGCAGTGTGCTGCTGTGGTTTTGGCCAGTCCTTCTCCAAATGCATGGTTCTGAGACTGGCCCGTCCATGGCCCTCCCATCTGCTTAGAGCCTCCAAGAAGGCTACAAACAAAACCAGACCAGACCAGATTCTGCAGCATAATGCAGGCTAAGTGTTCAGCTAAGTGAATGCAGGGGCTGCATTGTGCCATACAAAATGAGATCAAGAAATTCAAGAAGTGAATCACAGGTATTGGGTATAGGAAGTGCTGCCCTGGTTGTCTAGTCACTATTCAGTGTTTTCAAACCTAAGCCTCCCTGCTTACTGCTTTCTTCTTTAAAACCAGTTTAAATCTCAGGCAGCCTGTACCCTGAAGGTCACCTGCTTATCCAAGTGGAACAAATTTGATTCTTGTGCTATTCAAAAGCACCATTTAGCATTCTTTTCTGTCCATCTCCTATATACGCAGAAGACTACGAGTAACACAGAATTGCTGCATGGCTGCAAGAAGGATGTTTTGATCTCCCTTCTCACCTGCTTTTCATTGGCTGTTACAGTGCCAAACCGGGGAGGAATACTTAGAAGAACAAAAATAAACATTGAATACACAGTTTAAAAGTAAGCCTTTGGTAAACTCATACAGGAGGAGGGACTGAGTTTTGGCAACTGTGCTGGAAGAATGACTTACACTAACTGAAGTCAGCATGACATATGAATTTTGCACTGTCACCATAAGACAGCCAAGCTGACGGGTTGGTCTTTCTGACAGACCAGTGGCAGTGCAAAGCAGCAGCCAGATGGGAAGCTAGGATCCTTCCCTTCCAACATTCTCACATTAATTATTTGGCTCCATTGTATTCTTATGTGGGTTATTACATGGATTTGTCAAAGAAGAAAGCAGACATTTTACTGCTCACCTGAACCTTCTTGAACATCTGAGAAGAAATTCATTTTACAAGGAATTATAGCAGCTATTTATGCAAAAAATGTGTGCCTTCAACCTCCCTCTCACCTGTGACACCATTAGCTTTCTGTGATTATGTGAAAGTAAGTGATTTGGTTTAAAAAAATACCAGAAATCCTATCTCATGTATGATTATGCTATGAGATTACAGTAACAGAAATCGTCTAAATCAGTTTACCTCTTGTAAGCATTCATCTGTATTATCTGGATACTACTACTCCAGGAGAGAGGTAAAAATGTGGACTAATGGTTCTGCAGCACTGCTGTGTGCTCCTGCTGTCTTACCAGCCACACCATCCAGTGTTGTACGTCTCTGGATCTCAGTCAAGAGGAACCCGGCAGAGCAAGTTGCCTTTGCTGTCAAATTCTTTTAATATCAGCTAATTACCCAATGGGCATTAATTTTCAAAAGCAGATTTGCATGAAATAAGGGGTCAGCAAAACCTATCTAAGCACTGTAAGAAACTTGATCAGGAATTGGTGTGTTTGTAAGTGTTTGGGTGTGACTGAGGTCCCAACAGACCGTTTCCCAGCCTCACTTTCTGCTGTGCTGCTGAAGTCCTGGCACAAGCTTTGCTTCTTAGCATCTCCCCCGTGATCTATGCCAGGCAATTAGCATTAAGTCCATGGTGAAGGATGTGGCTGACTTGCATGAAATATCTTTGCAGAGCAGTTTGTGCAACATCCGTGTCGGGAAATCAAGATGTACCGAAAAGTTAAATTGTAATTACTTGTGTTTGGTGAATGGGCTGCTCGTTATTGATTCTTGCCTTAAAAAGAAGTCACAGAGTGAACAATGCTTATCGAACAGCTAGCATCATCTTCAGATTAATCTCTTCCACTAATCCAGATGCAGGAGCAAACTGAAGCTTTTTCTCAGATTTTAGCTATGCTGCAATTCAACTACACTTTTCCTGCAGTGTCATTCTTGAAGATAAAGAAAAGACAGATAACGTGAACAGTTTAAGCTCATCTTCTTCTTATGGTTAAGAAATGTCTTCAGGTGTAAACACCGTGTTTCTTCTGTTGCAGACTTTACAGTCCAAACTAATACTGCAATATATGTTGAAGCACAGAACAGATCTGTTACAACAAGTGCTGAACCCAAATTAATCCAAGGATTAACCATGGTCTTTGCCTAACCTGTTTGGGTCTATAGAGCAATCTATAAAAAAATAGTGTGAGAGAAGTTCCTGTAATACTCTTTGCCCTTTGTATGAATAAGGCTGAATATTGAATGAGGTGAATATTGATTTGAAACCAACATGCACTGAAAAGTATTTTGGTGTTAGTAAGTCCATAAGGTGTCCCTGGAAAAAAAATTCCAACTAAAGTATTCCTCAGTATTCTTCCCACAGTCTATCTTGAGAACAGACTGGTAGGGTGCTGCATACCCATTAAAAGAGACTTCTGACCTGAATAGTTCGAAGTCTTTGTATACTTCATTTTTATTTTTCCCCTTTCCTTATTCGCCCCCTGGGCTANTTTTTTAATTTTATAAATGCTTATTTTAAAATTCAGAATTAGCTTGCAATAGCATGGAAAAACAGCTTTAGGTACATATCTGGGAGCTGAGCAACCTCAGAGTGCCAGAGATCTGGAGACATAAATGCAAAGTCTTTAACTTGGGCATCTCTGGGAATTGCAATATACTGTTTCTGATCTTGCCTTTTGAAAGTGTGTTTATGAAAGCTTTCTGTTTCTCCTTCAGTTATGCCAGGAGGGCATGTTATCTGCTTCCTGCCATAAGTCATCAGAAACTTTCTTTTCCTCTGCTGCATCACTGTGAAAGTGAGAACAACTTAAAGGAGTGAAAGCAATTTGTTCTGCAGGAGATATTAGATAAAGGATGCCTCAAGGATTCTTCATACCATGTAAAGACGGCGATAATGCTGAATGACATTATACATCATTGTGCAAAGCAAAGTAAGCTCAGCAGCAAAAAATTCCTCTCTTGTCTCAGACCTGTGATACATTTTCCTTCCTGTATAATCAAGTGATGCTGTCCACGGCAGTAGTTCTGTTGGTTTGGCTGAGATGGCATGGAACATCAGAAGGCCTAGTTCAGAAGATCTGTGAGCCATAGAGGGCAGGTCTGAGGCAGCTGTACTTTTCTACACCTCTTGAAAGCACAGCACGGAGAAAAATGCTTTATAGACTCCTTGCTTGGGCTTCACTAGGGATCTGGAGACCCCTGTCACTGCCAATTTCTGAAGCCGCAGGTATTAAGAATCAAAGCAAGAGATTAAATGAGATTGCAGCAATGCAGCCTAATGTACTGCTCATATGGCAACAGCAGAGTTCATTAACTGTGGTGGTGCTTGAAATATTGCTGAACACACTGTTAAGCACTTCATTTCCAAAGGAAATCTTAGAAGCATGAGACCTCTACTCTGAAAACTATCTCAAAATTCGGAATATAAAATCATGAGAGTTACCATTTGCATTGACCACTGGGGATCTTATTTTCATCCTCTCTCATAACATGTTAAAAAGTGCTTATATTTTCCAAATTGCTACTAAATATCTGGCAAAAATACAGGATCTTATAAAATTAGTTGAAGCGATGCATCTTGTGCCAGAAGCGTGTTAAATTACCTTCCTTCTTCATTGCCCCATGCTACAAGTTCTGTTTCATGGCAGAAGCTCTTCTGTTCTCATTCTGGATCCTGACTCAGGTGTGCACTGATGTATTTGTGCTCAGTCCGAGCTGGGCCATGTAAGAAGGACAACTAATGGACAAGAGAGAGCCTGAACCGCACTTGCCCTGGGGAGGTTTCAGCTGGATCCCAAAGGCTCACAACTCGTACAAAGTCAGTGCTGCACACTGAACCATTTTCCTTGCAGAAACCAAAGTCTTTTTGGAACTTAGACTCATTTGGATGCTGAAGGTGTGAATTTTCCCCTGTTCTCTTACCGTCTGCTGAAAACAGGGCTTTTTCTCATTCAGACACTTTTTTTTGTGGTGTGAAGAGGTCTGAATCAGCAATGTCACCTCCATTAGCAGAATAAATCAGAACATGTCCTGAGGTGAGCAATGTTATGTACAAAGAAGTCAGATGAATAATAAATACATTGAATTTTCAGTGTGTGACTGAAAATAGATGAAGTCTTGAAAGTTTTACCCAAATAATGGTGGTGTTGGGTGTGGGTTAACCAAACCTGACTTTCTCACAACTGTTTTGAGCATATACTCCCCTCCTTTTAAACACTTGTTTTAATTTCCTCTCAGTTTTTGGGAAGGAAATTAAGTTTTGCTGGTCCCCTCCAAGGAATAAATGGCAAAAGTTATTCTGGTTTCCTTAAATTGAGCAAGAACTTAAACAGCAATCCCTTCTTCTCATTCCTCTTGGCCAAGGCAGGATTATCATGTGAAGGGCTGGAAGAGATAAACTCTACAAAACAAAGAAAACACATCTAAGCCCCTACACAGCAATTCTTTCACAGTTCACAGCATAAAGATGACATTTCAGAAGAAAAGGACTATACCTCAGACACTGACTATCAAGGAAGCGCACAAAAACCTCAGAGTTAACATCTGTGTAGTGGAGGCCAGATAACAGCAGTGGTCCCTCTGGAGGGGCTTGCTTGCATCTTGTGTCCTTTTCTTCCCACCACAATGTCCTCATGGCTGCCACTTGGCTCCAAACTGCTGCAGGTTGGTTCAAGAGGTCCAGAACAATCCCAGATCAGGCTGTGTGTGCACTTCAAACTTAGATGACATGTCTCAGAGGATTGTTTTTTTTTTTTTTTTTTCTGGAAAACTGATGACAGCCTGAACAAAAAGGTTATTACAACCTTGGAATCCTTTGTACTAATTTCCCATCGCTAATTACCTATTCTCAGTGATAGCCTCTTCCCTGCAATTCATCTCACATACAGCCTTTAGAAATTTCTGTTTTCATCCTTTTTCATCCTTTAGAAATTTCTGTTTTCTGTTTCCTCTTTATCTTCCTTTTTGCTGGAAATTATCCCACAATATTGGCACAACGCCTTCTAGGTCTCTTGTATCATCTCTTCAAAAATGATTGAGTGATTCTATTTTTTAAAGAAAGAGGCATTTTAATTTTCTAAAGCAAGATTTCACAGCACACTATATCCTGTTACATTCTGCTGGGGTAGCAGGGTGATTCATTTAATGATGTGTGATTACAGATTTTCCCTTCTCCTGAGTACTGAAGTAGAATACTTCATCTCAGAAAGCCAACCTTTTCCAAACTGCTAGAAAAATAAATTCCTTACGAGAAACATATAACGTGTGCAGCCTCCAAGGTTAGCAGGGAAAATAATGAAAAATAACCAGATACTGTAGTTTTATCACATTTGTCCCCAAGGCTCCTGACACACCGCACCAAGTTGGAGAGCAGAGCCCAGCGATCATAGAATCTCAGGCAGGTAGAATGAAGTCTTGGAGGCCATTTAGCAGAAAGAAGCCACTATAGCAGCATTCCTCAGATCTTTGAAGGCAACTGACACTGTGTTAGCTTTGCCATGAGCATTTTGACTAATTTCAGAAGTTTGTTCATTCATATGAGTTGCAATTCGATGGAGGTAAAAGTGTTCAATAGCAAGGTATTGTCTTCAGGGGAAGTTGCATGTCCTGACAGGGTGAAGTAGGCTTCTCTAAATCTCATGGACCCTGGACATGTCCAATTTTATCTCCCTATTTGGTGCTGCCCATCTCTGAGCTGCCTTGCTGCCAGACTTTGCCGTTCTGCACGATTAGGTGAGAGTGGAGCAATCTAGATCTGCTTCAAACTATGGTTGTGTGTGTTGGAGCAGGAAGGATTGCGTATCAGTAAGTTCATGAGACAAGATTATATGGAATATATATGTATGTATGAATATCTATTTTGATTATTACCTACAGTGTTGTGTTTTGTTTCATTTTGTTTTATTCTGTGAGGATTTAGGCTTTCTAGCTAGCTTGGCCTGCAGGGGGCATCAAAAGAATTCAGTGGACACTGAGCACTATTTTCTTTCTGTAAGAGATAGCAACTCTTAGAAGTAGTATTTCACCATTACGTTTGAAAAGCTGAAGAATGCACTTTATTAAAAGATAGGAATGAAAATGCCATTTCTCTGCATCTCTTCTGATTCTTCTGGCTGCTTAAGAAAGAAAGAGAGGATTTTAAAGCACATTCGTCCTCCAAAGTCTTGTTATCAGAAGACAGCTTGAAAGAAAGCCATGGGAAAGTGAACTTCTAAATACTTCACTTACCCATGAAAATAATATTTTAAAAGTTTTAAAGGTTTATAGAAATAAGGCAAGCTATTTCAGAAATTCCTGTATTTTCTTTAAATTGAAATAGACTGCCTTTTAGTATTATCAACTGGGTGAAACCTTATTTGAAGAGTCTTGTTGCGTGTATTACAGAGTGCACTGATAGTAGCACTTACATTTGGTTACTGTATTATGAATACAAATACTGTGAATTAGAGCAGGAACAGCTAAACAAAATTCAGCCCTATGCTTTCTTCTTTCTTCAGTATTAGTATTGTATCATACTTCCTACCATTTCTTGCCTTACTGTTCCATATTGAGATTTCTTGCTTTGGACTTTTTCTTCTGAATGAACTGTGGCTCTACATGGTTGCCATAGATAGGATATTGATGTAAATCTTAAATATAATGATTTTAAATATTTTTTATCCTTTTCTACAGCCTATTAAACTTTACGAGCTATGCAATATTTTTTTTTCTTCCTCCAGCATAAATCATAGTTACATTTTGCCCTCAAATAGATGTCCCTGCAGTCTGCTTCTGCCTGCCTTTTTGTCGACTGCTTGCTTATTTGTTTGAAAAAGGTTGTGTTTCCTAGCATATAACTTTCAAGAAGGGATGATGTTATGGATGAGACACATATATCTAGAGATTACTGTCCAAAATATTTATAAACTATTTGTTTGTGACAAATACAAACCTAATTAAGGTGTCTTGAACAAAGACACACTCTTTTTAACTGTAGAAACAATATAAAAGCTTTCTGTGTTTCTTTCTTAAACGGTTGCAGCCAGACAATGCATCTGTTCCCCTCTGTGTCTGGAGTGCATTGGAAATACTGTCTTTATTTGCAGTGTTTATTGAACATGGCCCATTTGCTGCTAACAAGGATCTCAGCTGCAGCATTTCCTTTGCAATTAACTCTGTAATGCCTGTTTTCTCTTAGTTTGATCACAAGTGTTCTCACCAGAATTATCTCCTTTTTGTGTTGTCTCTGTTGTACACGTGTGTCATAATGTTTCATCTCCCTTGTTGATGTCTCTTGAAAATTAACATTTATCTTCTGATACAGCCAGTATAGGAGATATTTTGGAATATGTACTGTTTCAAAGGATACTAAGCTAATAGAAATGTAGACGTCTTATTTTCTCGTTTGACTTCTAGCAAAATAAAAGATTATGGCTTGTTCAGCCCCTTTGCAGTTTCCTTGTCATGTTTAAACGAAAGGTGCTCTGCCGCCTCCACCTTACCCTCCAGCACAGTTCCTTGTCTGGTCCTTTTCTCATTCCACTTGCTACCTGCATCCCAAGCTCTCCCTCCTGCAATTTCTCCTTCAGTTATAGCATTCTCCATCCCAAGGCACTTCCATATCTTGTATTAGTGGATAGGAGGACCACTTCCACCATCCTCACCTCATCCACCACCCTATCTTCTCCTACCCTTATCCCTTTCCACATAGGCATCATGTCCTCTAGCATGCTGTGGACAGACTAACCATCCTGCTTCAAAGTCCAGAAACCTGTTAAAAGGGAATATCTTAGGAAACTTTAAGATGAGTCTTGGAAATAATAACAAATCAAGCTAAAGTTTTTCTCCAATTGTCTTGGGTCAGAATCCTGGCATGGAAAATTTCAACTTAACATGGGCAAAATCGAGGAAATGAAAACAGGTCTTATAGTGAAAAGGGTCCAGCACTTATAATCCAGAACATACTGAGAAAATACAGTAGCTGTGGTGTCTCTTGTGCACATTTTCCATGGCCAAATTCATATTGTAACACTGGCATTATAGCTATTTCTAACATAAGCCACTGAAATTAGTGGCACATGTAGCAGAATTTGGGGAAATATCTAAAAGATTGTGTGTAGCAAAGTTCATTTATTAAAAAAGAGCTGACATAAATTCTGTTAGCTGTGAATAACCAAATGTCCTTGTACATCCAGGATTTTCATACTTTCCAAGGATAATCCAGCAAGTGCGAACACTGAGTACCTACTTTCTCCTTCATACCTGAAAGCAAATGGTCCAAACTTGCCAACTACCTTTTAGCAATAGGCTCTTAAGGCACAAAGAAACCCTTGGAGAAAGGGAGTTTTCTGAATAATAGACATACACAGCGAAAACAGCAGCTGCATATACTTTTGCCTCTGTGAAAGCGCATATATATTTGTAACCACCTAACTCTATTTTGAGCACCTTTTTGGTAAATGAGCAACTTCACTTCAACATGCATTTTCTTCCTGGCTAGAGGAAATGTTAAAAATAACTTCCATCCTGTGCTATGCATGTCTGCATCTCTGGAAGGCTCTACTGTGTGGTTAACACAGTGGCTGAAAGGCAGACAGAAACACACAAGTGATGAAAAATGGGAGTTGAAAAGCAGTTTGGGTTTTTCTTTCTGGTTATTTTTTTTAAAGTCCGATAAAATGGAATATGGTGTCCCATCTTCTTGGATTTGTTTGGAATACCAAATGGAAAGCTTGCCTTGGTCCTTAAAATTTAGTGGCCCTAAGGAGAACTTTTTTAATTTCAAGAAACCACATACCGTGAAAAATGGCAAAAGCACAGGCAGTGTTAGTGATAGGGGCAGGCTTTTCTTCTCCACGTATCCTAGATGTTGTTAGGCTGGGATTAGCTTCAATTATACTAATGGAACAGGATATGTAGTAAATGAAGATGCTGTGAGAAGGGTTTTATATGAGCAAATGCTGTTTCCTTGATAATATTACTTTTCATTTTTGAGCACTTGTCCCCAGGATTCCCCAAAATTGGTACCACTGATATTTCCTGGGCAACTTCTAAAGTCTTTTTAGCTGAACATATTTTTCTCCTTTACATTTTAAAGAAGTTTATGTGGAAAGGAGCTATGAGGAAGTTACTGCTTTTAGAGATAAACACTGGTGTTCAGAAACCTATTAGGCTAAATTGCCCGTAATACTCAAAGAAAGGAAAATAGAAATAGAAATAGAAAACTTAAGGGAAAAAAATGGTGGATAGATAAATAGTGATTCATAATGGAAAAAAGATCTCTTGCCTTGTGATTCTTATGATTCATGGTTCCTACACAGAAGAGTGAAACCAGGTTATCTCTACCAAAAAATTGTTTGAAACTTTTCATAGGATTTGCCTATTATCTGTCTTTAGGCTCTTCTCCAGTCAGCTTGGTGCAGATGCTTCCTTTTTCCTTTAAAAAGATTTGTCTCCAGTAGCTTGCTTGCAAGCAAGAGGCTCGATATCTTTATTAACAGAAATATAAGTGCGTGTAAAATCCACTTGCGGACTTGAAGCCTGCATCTCTACAGGCCTGTTTGAATGGCTTTTAGAGCAGGACTATGATTGAAGAGCACTAATATTTTCTTCAGAATGGTGAGCCTACTATTAACTAGAAAGATTTTTTAAGTACTGAGTTGAGGCAGCCAGTTAGCTGGTATTTTGAGGTTTTAGTGGTGCTTAAGGAACAAAATTTTCTGGTGGATGGATAGAATTTCCTGTGTTAGATATATTTACTCTCTTCCAGATTGATTGTCTCCTTGTTTCCGTGACATGTGATCCTACAGAGCACTGAAGGAAGAAGGTCAGAAGCACTAGGCTGCACGGGGCTGGAGGTTGAAGACCAACCACACCCAATCATATGCTTGGGGAGTTTCACATTGTGGCTGCTTTCCTCCATTAGCAAATGTTTTGCTTACTTAATTACCAGATGCCTTGATTGTAATGCTTCTTTTCTTGAGAGTCCCGAAGATGCCCTTAGCTTTGTGTTTCCCCCCCTTGGATTTAGCTGCAGATTCTGGCTGACCTTCTGTGTGGCCACTCACTGCGTGCACGTGACCCCCTCCTCTTGCATGACATATGAAGAGAAGCTAATTCAAAGCGTTCATTGTTTATGGCTGGTTTTTAGTTCTTTTAGCTTCAGGGTTTTAAAGCTGGGGAACAGCTAATCAAAGACTAGTGCAGAAAACTGATTTCAGCTGTCTCTTTATAGGTTTCACATTTTTCATTTGTCTTCCCCCTCCCAATACAGTCCCCTTCCCTAGAAATGAGAGGAAAGCAGAGGCAAGTTTAAAATCTCCAGAAATGTCTGTCTGTCTACAGGAAATTAAGGGTGAATGGGCCTTTTTACCTTTATGCCCTCCACTCCTTCACTTAAATATATAGGCTTTGCTGTTGCCACTGACAGCTGCTTCCAGGACAGGCAAACTTCTCTCAGTCATCACCCTGGGACTGCTCCCTCCAACCTGAAGTGTGTTTGCTGCCTGCTTGTAACCATGGAGGTATATACAGCGTTTCAGAGAGAAAACAGCCCCCCTCGTGGCCAGGGTTGCAGCCAAAGCCAGATATGCTCTGCTCTCAGTCTTTTCAAAAGGACAGCTCTGTTTCCTTCAACAGTGCTGTTTATAGCTTCACCAGATGAAAACTGTCACATCCCATTTCCACTGAGACTGAATGATATCTGTTGGCTGAACGCAGGATTGAAAAAACAGAACTTAGTTCAGCTTTAATGCTTGCATAGACACCATGCAAATTTCCCTCAAATGAGCCAGGAAATTCTAAATATCATCTTGTTGCAAAGAAATTGCTGTCTCCAAAGGTCAATTTGGAAATGTTGTGACCTGTGATGTCCTTTACCATTGGCTGCATTTCCCAGAAAATATGTGAATTCTGGATGAGATGACTGCTCCGACTGGAGCTATGTATTCAACACCAGGAACAGAGACAGTTGTGTTTTTTAAAGCACCATAAACTTAGCAAAATGAGTTTGCTAATGATAAAGCTACCAATCCAAACAATCACATCCTGAATAGTCTGTATAGAATCCTGCTGTGTGTTTCAAGTGAAAGTACTTTAAATACGTTGCTTGAATTGGATGAACATGCCCTATATAAGCATGATTTATATTTTTATTTATAGTCCAGTACACTTACCAGAATTTCCAGTGATTTCTGTGCTACAGGAAAAATGATTACTATGTTAGTGGAGAAATGAGTTTGGATAGCACAGCCCCCGGTCCCTGGTAGCTATCTTACTTTATAATTTCTTGGGAGCTTGAGAAGTAAATCTTCATTGCCTTGCACCCAGTGACAGAGACCAGTGAGCAGAATGATGAAAGGGAAGATTTAGGATATTCCTATGTCAAAGTGGAGTAGGAACAATTTTCTGGTGTAAACCCTGCACTCCTTCTCCTACCTGAAAAGGAAGTGTTTGAAATACAGTGTAATTTTCTGTATTGGAGCCCACTTGTTAAGGTTTCTATTGGCATATTTCAGTTTTGTTACCGGATTAGCAGAAGATCACCTGACAAAAAGGGGGGATGTAAATTCTGTATATACCTCACAGGGAGAGTGGTCACATACATCTTTCTTGTTTACACACACTCCTTCCCAATTCCTTCAGAAAATTACTTCAGAGAAGCAGTCTATCAGTGGATGCTACCATTACTGTTAAAGTGTATGAGATAAATTACTAACTAACTTTCTAAAGTTTATTATACGTAAGTTTTAGAGAAAGCTAGAAAGCTTGGTGTTATTGGTTTGTTACTCACTGGATTTATACTTCAAGATTAGAGACCTGCCTAGAACACATTTTTTCTTTCATTTCAGCTCCTTCACAGGAGTCACTAATACAATAAGCCCATGAAACTGTCCTTGCAACTTCTACATTATCAGATTTACAGCATGTTCCCATTTTGATGGCACAAGTAGCAGCTCCTGCTATTTAGACCAGCTTGAATCCCCAGACTTGGATTTTTAAAGTTAGGCTCCCAACTGTATTTGGAAATTAGAGAAATGGTCCTGGAGTTTATTGAGAAGCTTGCTTACAGGCTGCTGTTAGACATTATCTGGGAAACAGTGTCCTCGAAGCAGTATTTTTCTACCAGCGGAAAGGTTTTTATTTTTCATCATTCACTCTATAGGGAAGGTGCAACCTTTGAGACTTCTGGTCTTCCTCCCTGATTAGAGAAACTCAAAACTGACCTTATCCTTGATTGAAGGTATTGCAGGAAACATTCAAACTCTGAAAAGAATTTGAATCCTTTCTGAATTCTTTATTCATGAATTTGCAATTAAGAAGAATCAGGAGTCCATCTCCATAGGATGCTGTGGCAGATCGCTATGTTCCTCTGAGCCCAGCTGTGCCTGTGATGTTTTCTTAATTTGATTTCTAACTCCTGTAACACATTGTTTATAAACAGAATATTTATATTCTTACTGTGAGATATTACCTGTACCTCAGGTATGAAACAAAATAAAAAGGTGATTCGTTTTTCCAGACTGGTGTTATAAGAGCAAGCAACCCAGAAGCACTTCTCAGGTGACAGTTTTGATGGGTAAACGGGCCATCTAGACTCCTATGACTGTCCTTCCACTTGTCTGTCTAGCAAAGGCAAACATCAAGTCCCTACTGAAAATATACCAAACAAATCAGCACAGCTCTTTGTGAAAGATACCTGTAATATAAGTGGCTATTTATGAAGAAACACAAATAATGAAAAAAAACGTGCTTTGGAGAAATTTAATTCCTAGGAGCCCTGACCTTAGTTCTTACTTTTCCTTCTGGCATCTAAGGAGCTCTCCACTTACAACGATGTGTATAATACCATAATCTACCCGAGGATTGTACTTTAAAAATAATGATTAAATTAGCTTTGATGACACACTATTAGATATTTTCACTAAACATACTCAAGTTGCATTCTGCTTTTACAGTAACTTAATTAGAGAAAGTAAGGCTACAACATTTCAGTTAGATCTGCCTGAAAAGGAAGGCAAGGAAGAGAGAGCAATCCATCAAGAAAGGCTGTTGGCAAGTGATTTTCCTTCGTAAGAAAAGAGGTCCAGAGACAAAATGAAGACCTCTGGTTTCCCAATAAAACCACAGCTGGTAGCTGAGAAGCTCACTGTTTGCCTGTTTAAGCCTACACTGGATTTTAAAGTGAACGCATTCTACAAGCTGTGCATTTGAGAACATGTAGTTATTTCAAAACAATGCTTAAAAAATAAAAATGCATCGAAAATAACAGTTAAAAAAAAAAAAAGGTCTTCAGGAAATTCCATATCAGAAAATACAGTATTTTCCTGAATGAATTACAATTTCCTATGAAGTGCACATACAACAGCACAGAATTACTGGCTCAGCTTCTTAATTTAAAGAACAAAGTCTAATTAAGTGTGTGGAGATGAGAAGGAAGAGTCAGTGTTTGATTTTTTGGGGGATCTTTAGGTATACTGTCAGGCAACTCAAGATATGCAGAACCCTAAGAGCTGGTCCCTTTGCTGCTCCATGACACACTGTTATCACTATGGCAAATTCTTTTTGTGAATAGCTCAGTTGGTGCATGTAAAGATTTTTCCTTTGTACATCCATTGAGTTCACTCTTGGTCTTTTCTTTTTAACATTTTCTGTATGCCACCATTGCTGAAGCTGCTGTCAGTTCCTAATTTACAGCTCAGTATTATAGTATTATTTGAATAAAGCGATAGGGTAAAAAAAGGGGTAGCTTTTTTTTTTAATTGAGAATGATCTGCATCTTCAGCTTCAGTCTCTGGTATGGAAATGAAGTTACTGAAGCGTAGTTATAGCTTTGGGGTCTTTTTCTTGTTTGGGTTTTGTTTCTTTTGGGGAAAAAAATCCATGTAATCTTATTCCAACAGTAAGATCCTGTCACTGTGTGCAATTATGGAATTTGGAGGGATAAAAGAAGTTTGTTTAACTGTGCAATTTTTAAAGCTTACTAGTCTTTTAACTTGTGATGTGCATTGTATGAAGAAAAGTAGTTGTAATTTTTTTAATGGGGAATTGAGAAGAGCATTTAAAAGCAGAATGAAACAATGCTTTGGAGTTTGTGTTACTCCTAAGCTAAGAATCTAGAGCTTAATTCTTACAGAAAACCATTAAATTGATGTTAGAACCATTGCTTCTACTTCCTCTTGAGGGACAAAATACAGATTCAATCTGAGAATTCACCATTAGACAAATGAATGAATGAATGAATGAATGAATGAATGACTAAAAGGACATGACAACTGAAAAGGTTTATTATTCAAACCTTTTATTTTCAGAACCGCTAAATAAATAGATAACTAAAAGAACCCAAGACTGGAGAAAGTTAATTGTTCAAACATCTTTCCAGAACTATCTATCCATGACCTCTCAACTTATTAACCTGTAACTGCTGCTGTTGTCCTTGCTGTGGTAGGGTGCCGACGCGTCCTCTGCACGTGCCCTGTGAGAGCTGCAGGTACAGTTGGGGCAGTACAGGTCTGCTCAAGGCTGCCCGTCAGGTGCAGCTTTGCTCTCCTCAGAAGAAATGTGAGGGAAACATTTGGCTTCCTCTTCATCAGAAAAAGTTAGTGAACTCTTTCGTTTCTTTGTTCATGCTGGAGCAATATCCCACATTGTTTCTTGGTCAGCCTCTCCTGAAGGATCACGAGAAGGGGAGCCTGAGGACTTGATCAGATTCTGCTGATCAGAAACGGAAGATATTTTGAATTAAGGTGGCTCAATTTTAATTTTTCCTGTCTCAGTCTGATGGAAGTTTTCACACAGAGACATATCTGTGACAAGCCAATCTTCAGCCTGCCAATTGGCAAGAGAAATCCAATCCAGCAAAACTGTCTGGGGCTTCTTTTCGGAGATGCTCAGGCATTACCATGAGGCCCATATATCATCACAGTGGCATCGCTGTGTGGTGCCCAGAGCCTGCCTGGCTGGAGCAGCCAGAGAGGATGTCACTGACCAACACTACTGCACACAGCCGTGAGTGTTTTGACTTGAGTCAGGAAGCAAATAAAACTGTATTTAAAGGGAATCACTCCTCACCTAGACCTTGCTTCCCCTTTGCCTGTGTGGTCCCCTGAATAGCTCCCTTCTAGCCTCTTTGATGTCCCTCTGGTTTCTCCAGATGTGGGGGAGGAAATCAGTTTCCCAAGCAATGTTAACAAAAGAAAATAGTAATCTCTTCGTAGTTTGTCTCCATTTCTTCCAAATGCTCTGTGATTTCAATAGCATGGTTTCTGCAAGAGAATAGCTATGCACCCAGGGGATGCTCTGCAATGTCAGCAGTCTCCCAGAGGCTGCTCTGTAGTCCCACTAGAAAAAGACACTACATGCATTTTGATGACGGCATAAACAGGAGATATGCAACTCCTCTTTTGTTCCTATGCTTTTATTTGATATTTAAGAAATTTAGAAAGCAAGCTTATAAAATCAGTGATGTTCTTTAAGCCTTTTAAATTACGCTCCTCTCTACATGATCAGGTGATTGACCTGAAGATGGTGTCTGGATGCAGGACTCGAACATCTCCTAAGTTTGAGGATGCCACTAAACTGGAGGAGCTGTTGACTCCCTTAAGGATAGAGAGGCCTTGCAAAAAGATGTTGAAAAAAGTGAGGGCTGGGCAGTCACCAAGTGCATGGATTTGTACAAGAGAAAGTACCAAATTCTGCACCTGGGGTGGGGCAACCTAAGACATCTGTACAGACTGGGGTACAAGAGGCAGGAGAGTGGCTTAACGGAAAGGGATCTGGGGGTTCTGGTCAATGGAAAGTTGAATCTGAGCCAGCAGATGATCTTTGTGGGCCTTTTCCAAACTGGGGTATTCTGTGATTCTGTGATTCTAAAGCTGCACAAAATACAGCCAATGCTCATACTGGAGCTCCAGGAAATGTTCACGAATTAACCAGCTGAGGGAGCACAAGACATCAGCTTTTCGTTAATGGCACAGTGGATTTTAGGGTGCTTCTAAAGGAAACAGCATGGTTGTTATTATGTCTGCTTCACTTAGCTTTACAGTGAAACATCTGAGGGACTTTTTCATGTGTGATAGTTTGGGTCACAATTGATCTGACAGCATGGATTTTTAAAGGGTAGAGAAGATCTGTTCCTTTTTTAAACATTCTTGTCTACAATATGTATTTTTTGAATTGAAACTTATTCCCAGCCTATGCTGTCAGGTTTTCCGGGTCTGAGGTGAAACCCTGGGCTACTTGAGGTTAATGGGCAAGTCCCATTGATGAGATCAGAGTCAATCTGTCATTCCTTCTCTAAATACAGAGCTGTACGCACGAGTGCATATACAGACAGTTGTACCATGTCAGACCCACAGCCTGTCCAGCCCACCACCCTGCAGCAGAGCAGCAGCAATTCCTGCAAATATAGCAGCAGTGGGACAAGCACTCTGTGACTCAGAGAACTCTTGAGCTGATATAGTGTTTTTGTGGTTTGGGGAAACAAATTGCTAAGCTTGGTTCATTTTCCTGCTCTCCCCAAGTATTCTCTTCAGCTTTGCATGGCCAGGAGTCCACGTGAGGACGTGCTGTGCTATACCTGGTGCAATGTAAGCTCGCACGTACAAAAGCCTTTGAACTCATTTTGTAGCCCATGGTTATGCAGATAGGCAGTTCTGAGGGAGGCAGCAATAGTAACCGTTAACACATGTGAAATCCTGGTTCAGAGGACATTGTTTTCATTATGGTTTTCTGCAGCTACTCCAAAGTGTTGGATTCCAATTTGATTTCTTCATTAGGAAAGCTGCTACTTTAGTAGTAATGAACAACAGCAAAAGCACAGAAAAAAATGTCTGACGAGATCTGGTTTAAAAAAAAAAAAAAGGGTTGCCATGGGTTAGACTGTGTAAGTGTTCCTTTCACAATTCTTTGCATTCTGGAAAATAGGTCAGCCTCTTTTCACAGAAATTGGATAATTGATACAGCATAGGCCAGAAAAGACATAAACAAGCAATCTTTTTTAAAAAGACATGAAATACAGACTTTACTCTTTGCAAAGAAGGTAAGAAATGCTGTCATTCTTATCTACCACCACAGCCTATCATTTTACACCAACTTAATATAAAAGTGGTCTCACATTTCCTGAAACAGAAATCGAATCTCATTTTCCCATAAAGCACTGCTCACCTTCAGAGCAAATATCATGCCCTCATATTTTTTGTTCATAGGAAATACTATAGGGTACCTGGATTTTTATGGTATTGAACTTCTATGTCTTTCTTCAGATTTATGTGGGTAAATAAACCCCAGTTCATTGTTCCTTGCCTTTCCCTTAACCGAATCATGCTTGAACTTGTTTTTTTGTTTGTGCTTCAGGAAATTTCTTCTCTCTCTGCCTTGGGCAAAAGTAGAGTTATGGTAATGAAAATATGCACATAATACAAAGGGTAAAATCTCTGTCCAAAAGGAAATGATAAGGAAAGCTTTAAGGGCAGATTAATTCCATTTTAACTACTAGAACTTTACTCCACAGACTCTGCTTGTGAAAACTAAACCCCTTTGATAAGAAAAAAAAATACTTTCTTTAGGTCTTGCATAATTAGTCTGGAAAATGAGATAGGTGGATTTTGAGGTGATGGTGGAATGTGAAGATTAAATTCTGAAATCTGACCAGCAGCGCTTGGAAGACAAAGAGATGACTTTACATCAGGGATGTCTGCAGCTGCCAGAAGAGGTAGGCTGTACTTCTCTTCCAGAATGAGACTCCACATTACTCCTACATTTCTAGTATCAGGAACATTGCTAGAAGAGATCAGATCTTTGCTCTCAAGTAAAGTCAAAGGCATTTTTTGCTGACGCTCTAATGATTTGCTAAACTTGATGATGGGATTAACATGACTTAGGGCCTGTATGCTGACATGAAGGGAGACAGAGGCAAGGGAAGATAACAGACTTTTTGAAGCATTTCTCTTTTCACTCTCAACCAGAATCCCTGCATTCCTGCTCGGTTCAGCTTGTGTCAGCTGCTTTTCATTCAGCATTTGATTTCCTGAAGATGCTGTGGTTGAGAAAGTAGATGAAATAGCAAATTTTATAATAGAGACATAGTAAGACTACTATATGGTGAGCCATTGATTCTAACTACAGCTGAGCTTAATAGCAAAACTTTTCAATCAGATAGCCCCAAGGGTAAATCAGGGGACAAAGAGTAGATTACCACATTGTCAGAAATGTACCTGGCTCTGAAATTAGATCCATAGAAGATGTATATACTCTCTGCTCCCAGGACTCTGGTCCAGGGGCCCTGCTGGCCCTTTGGCCTTGGCCAGAACAGACTGGGGCAGTAAATCTCACAACTGACAGCAAAGTAGAGCACGCCTTGGAAGATTTGTCAGTAAATGGGCTGTCCAGTCTAGAAAGAATTGTCCTACTTATACCATGAACACACATTGGAAGTTTCTCCTAGCTGTGCCAATATAAGGGTGCTGAAAGGAGAATTTCAACCCAAATCTGCCCTGTTCTATTCTCCAACTAATGCATCTACTTACTGAATGGTAGCATGACTATTTACGCAGGGAGGGGTGAATAGGAGAATGTGCATGGATATTTCCCCAGGAGAAGGATGGGAACACATGGTTGGGGTGGTGGAGGAGGTCATAGATGTAAGCCTCTCGGGGAACTGCAGCATACAGTGTGCACCTCAACAATGTCCTTTAGCTCAGCAACATCTGAAGAAGGTCAGAAGAACTCAAGGCCTTGAGTAAGGATACAGATGTGGCTGACATACTTCTGAGAGCTGGTTCAGTGCTGTGCAGGCGTGTTAATACCATCATAGCTAACTCAGGATCTTTAACAAGGTAACAAATATTTAAGACTAACAGGCTTTTAATCATACACTGAGTCTTACTTAAGGAGAGGAATAATTTGCCAGACTCTAAAATTTGAAAGCTTTTCTCCTCATCCTCTAAGTGCGTGGAACAAAGTTTTCTTCTTTCTTCCTTCCCTCTTTCTAGGGGCAGAGGGGTGCTGCAGGGCAAGTTTGCTGCCATGCCCTTTACCTGACCTATCTTACTCCCCACCCAACTGTGTATCAGAGCTAGCTCAGAGGAAGCAGTGGGAGGAGAAGAGCAAGGTCACTTTGCAAAAAGTTTGCTCCCAGAGAGGCTCAGCTCTGTCGTAAAACCACACCTTGGGGTAGCAGGGATGAATGGCACAGTTCACTGGTCCAGGTGCTACTGTTCCAGGTGCTCTGCACCTGTTCTTCTGCTCAGACATTGGGCTTTTTCTTTGCAGTCATAACCAGTATAGACACAGTTTAAATAAGCCTAATATTGTGTGCAGTGAGCTAAGAGCTTGCAAACAAAAGCTGTATGCCATGCCTCCATGTTCCTAGATAATCAGTAAAAAATACTTTAATGGATTAGATCTCTATGTGGTCGGACTGCTCAATTTCCACTGTAAGTAATGAGATTTTGTTATTCAGGTCCTCCAGATGATTCAACAGTTTTTGCCCACTGAATCTTGAATGCCTTTGGTTGTGATATGAAGTATAACTTTTGTTCATAAGAAATAGGTGATGTGAATACTACAAAGAAGTAGAAAATGAAAAGATCAGAAATCTATCGTCTCCATGCAAAAGCTGAATTAAATATATTGCTAGACAGTTTAACAGAGACACCCTCCAGCCATAAGACACAACAGAGCACTGTAATCTTGTATTAAATCTCATTGAATCAATCACCCTCGTACTCCCTCCAGCCCTAGGACAGGAAATCTGCACCAGCTGCTGGGTTCTGTCTTCACTCCCACAGACCTTGTACCCAGATTATGAGCAACTTCAGAGTAGTTGCTTATGAATGTGGGTTTTTTTTACCTCAATGTGGCATGATCTTTACCTTTTCTTTGTTTCCCTGTTCTCTTCTTTGTAATTAAGCAGACTTGATTGCCATACTTGATGAGAACCATTTTGGAAGTGGGATCAAAAGCATCTGGGGGCTGGGAAAGGCTCTGTGGAAGTCAGGGCTGCCTGGCTGAGGCACGGGCTGAGGGGAAGGAAGGGCATTCTGTAGTGTCTGCCTTGGCCATAATTTCAAACAGAGCGCCTTCATACTGTGTTTATACAATCCCGTCTTTCATGAGCTGTTTTAATTCCTTTAACTGAATGTCAGCGAGCCCTGAAGGTTTAACTTATCCCATGGAAATCAGAAGAACTGCAGCCTAGAGAGCTAATGTGTACACTGCTGCATGCTTTATAGGTTTCATACTCAGCAGTTGCAGCTCTGTGTTAAGGCACAGCTGGCCAGGGACTATGAGGAAATGCTGCTCATTCTGATGGTACCATCCCATAGTATGGACATTTCTAAGCACAAATATACCCCAAATAAGTTACAGCAAGTTCTATGTTAATATTTCTATGTCTAATGTGCTATTTTGCTTTTCAATAAATATTTTCACATCCTATGTATGTATAACTACTGCCCATTCCTTGTAGCTGGGAAAGTAGCATAAGTACTAGAGGCAACTGACTCTCTGACAGCTCTTACTTGCTGCACTTGGCTTGGCTTTGGAGGGGCCATTTGCATAAGGCTCATGTTATGCTGATAAGGCTGCATCCGTGCAAATACTCCAGTGCTGTAACATCCTCATGTTTCAAAACCTGTAAAATCTCTCCTTTTGGTAAGGCATGGATTCACTTGACCTAAATTCCCACTTAGTCCCAGTGCTGGCAGTTTCCAATTACCTCAATGCCCTTAAAGGATTAAAATGAACCTATATGGCCCCACGTGCAAGTGTCCCCACTGTAAAGTGGGCAAAGATGCATGTTCATCACAAGGATGAAAATGAGTTCATTAAACACAATGCAATATTAGACATCTCATGAATAAGGTCAGATAACTACCTGTATATGTACATCCCCAGTTAGACAGTGTGTGATTTCTGCAACACTGTCTGCCACTCACTCTCCTCCAGTGATGAAATATAAGACATAGTTCTTCCTTAGATAAGGAAAAGTTCTTCCTGTGATGGAACTTAATGCAGACTTAACTTTAAGATATTCAGTTTGACAACGGGCATTCCCAAAGGCAGACATTTTTGTTTACTTATATCTTTATTTACAGGAAGTCACTGTCAAACAAAGAATTCCATCTTTCCTGGAGTATCTTGTCCTTATTTGCTTCAGACCAGCACTATTCATAAGTCACACAGACTACTTACACCACACAGACTATTCCAGAGTCTGGATTGAATTTGGATTGGAAAGTTTAAGGCCAGTGAAAGCAAAGCAGTGTGGCAAAAGTTTACACAAATGCCCACTCACACAGGGCCTGCTTTCGTCCTTAGTATGTCTAAAATAAAAAACTAATCTGCTTTTTTACTCTGTTGTGAGTTAATGTTTGTATCTCAAACACAGGAAAAATCTGTGTTAATCTGAAACTGGAACTTAAGATGCTTTGCGAATACAAAACCATGTGTTTATTCTCCGGCCCAACAAATTATTTGCCAAAACAAGATGGATAACTATCTTAGGATAAAATCCTTAAAGAGAAGAACAGTATTTAATGGGATAATTATAAATACCTACTCCTGCTGGAATAGCATGCCACAGTGGGACTGAGATGCTGATGTGCTTTAACTTAACGTCACAACACATGTGAAAAATAAATGTTTTGAACAACAAAGTGTCATGTTTGGAGGTGGCTTTCATAACCTCGCAATAACAGAACTACTGGACTGCAAAGCTAATTTACACGATTTGTTCCATTTATCTTTGCCTCAGTAAAAATGAAGTAATGTGTGAACTCTTACGTCTAAGTGAGAATTTTGTGCCTCTGATTTAGTACATTTGAGAGATTCTTTCACATATTACATCGGTGTGAGTAATAAAAGCTATTGCAGTATGTTAGACAAGGGGTATTTGTTCAGGCCAGAAGATCACTGACTATGAAGATACCATTAATCTATTTTTCTGAGCATACTGGATGCCATGTTGAAGGAACTGATTTGTGGCAGAAATGTCATAGAGTCATACAAGATGCTTCAGATCAACTGTCAATCTGACTTGGTGTTTTCTTATGTGACGTCAAGCTTTGGTTTTTAGAAATGAAAGGTGTGCTGTGGGAGCCAAAGAGAAAAACTGAACAATTTTATAAGAGATTTTACTGGTCTGATGAGACCTCCAGTAAAATAGTGGGACAAATAGAATGATAGAATCACAGAATGGCTTGGGTTGGAAGGGACCTCAGAGATCATGAAGCTCCAACCCCCTGTCGCATGCAGGGCCACCAACCTCCATATCTAATGCTAGACCAGGCTGCCCAGGGCCCCATCCAACCTGGCCTTGAACACCTCCAAGGACAGGGCATCCACAACCTCTCTGGGCAGCCTGTTCCAGCACCTCACCACTCTCTTGGTAAAGAACTTCCCCCTGATACCACCACTCACCTTAAATTTCAGATAATCACAAAGAACTAAGTTTAAGCAAGATGAGAGACTTCACAGAAACACATGCCAGGGCATTTTATAAGAAATGTTCAAACTTAAGGATCATTTTGGTTTGAGAGTAAAACCTCAGGAGTAATGATAATTAGCATTTACTGGCTGCTGTTAAATAAAACAAATTGCATTACTGTTACTTCAGATGAGAAGTTTTGTGATGATAAACCAACAACCAATGTAGTTGAGCTTTTTGTATAATACAATGCATGGATAACATAGTGACTTATAAAATAAAAGTGGAAGTCTTGTAAGGTAGTTGAAGAAGCTACATTTTTGTTGTCTGTATGCCACTGTGCCTGGCATAATGGGACCTGTCTCATTATGAGTATTTTTAACTGCCTCAGTAATGCAGATAAGGGCAGTCCACTTTCAGCCCTACAGAGACTTGTTATTCATATGCATGTCTGAGCCTTTGTAGGGAGGAAACAAAGCAGAGATCTCTTCAAAAAAGCATTAGTTCTTTCGAGCTAAAATCCAGACTGGAGAGCTTTTCTGACAATACCTTGCACTAGGCATAAATATCATGGATTACTGAATGGAAGCTAAAATTGGTCATGAAGTCCTAAAGACTTTAATATTTCAAATTGAATTGTACCCAGAAACCAAACCAAATGTGGAGTTAAGGGAAAAAAGAAAAAAAAAGGAAAATGAAAACCCACTATCCATGGGAGAGCAGAATATTCCTGTTCTGACTGAGGTTGACTGTGTGGTCAAGTGCAGACCTCAGTCCCCTGTAGAAAATGAAAGACAAGATGAATGTCTAACAAACTATAAGTAAAAGAAATTAGTTAAAAATACTGAGTCCCATTCTACACTGTACAAACAGCCCTGAATTATCTTCCACAGAGAACTGATAACCTTTGAGTTCTCTTTATGCTAGAGCTATAATGTAAATTTGGAAGCCGCCTAAACTACAAAGTAATGCAATTCTTTCCAGGTGTGAAGGAGCACTCTGTATAATAATATGAAAGCATTCTCTTCTCTCACTGTGTGTCTGGTATAAGAAATGTAAACAGTTGTTTAGTATTAATATCTGGAATGAGATTCAAATTTAAACTTCATCAGAAAATGACCTAAAAAAAGATTTAAGTAGGAGACAATTTTGTTTCCAGGGTTTGTGCTTTAAATGTAGACATTTGTGTTGATATACAGTAATTGTTTTTCCAGATATTATCAGGTTTGCTATATAATAATGAAATCCATCTTCCTTTCCTCTCTAAGAATGTTGCAGAATAGATTAACTTCTATAATTCCTTTTATTGCCATGCAAGCTCTGAGTATAACTCAAACAAATGACTTTGCTACGCCACTTGGTGTACAAGAAAAAACATAACTTAATGCAAATAAATGTCTTTTTTCTTCAACCAGTGTTAGGAAATAGCTGAAATGCAGCTAGTGTAAAATTTACTTTATGCTTGCCTTCTACTCATGCATTTCATTGTATGTTGATCCAAGTGTAGGAGCAGCTCCATTCATTTCAAAGAAACTGCTCATACACTTAACATTGAGCTTATGCATGCATTTAGGTTAAAGCTTAGAGCATAGAACACCTTCAGTAAAGACATTCTGAAGCTTTAATGAGCTTCTTGATATCTCTTAAATTCAAGCCTAATCATGTTTTATACAAGAGCTTTGTCTGTAGCTGAGAGGCATTCCTTTCCACATAGATCAGAGACAGAGCAATGCAATTGCGTGGTCTCACCTCTCCTTTGCTTCAACTTTTGTCAAGGCACTTCCCTTTACAGTAAGGGTCATTCGAGGATTTCTGTGGACTCGCTCACAAATGTTATGGGTAAGCTTAAGTCCTATGGTCTTCTCTTGACATCTGAAGTTCATTGTTGAAAATTGCTGCTCGGGTGTTTTTTGCATTTTGGAGATGAAATTAAAAGCTGAAATGACATGTCCAATTACAGTCCCCATAAATTGTGTTTATACTCTGTATGTAATTTTTTTAAAAAATAAAATATTTAGTCCTAGTTGTACATGCTGCATCTGAGAGGAGAAGAGATATTTGACACAACTGATAGAATACTTAATGTCTGACTGCCTTTTTATCAAAGACAGCTCAAACTCTGTATGTTTTGATATGAAGAGATATTTAAAAGACTAAAATTTAAATTTAAACCTCTTTCACCTATTTTTTTTTTACAAACTAGATTTTTTTGTCCCATTTCAGGGTTCAGAAACAAAACCATACATCCAACCTCATGAGTGTGGGGTCCAAATGAGCACAGGCATGCTGAAATACTGCTGGAAGTGGGTTTAATATCATTAGCTTCAATTCATTGCATGGCATGCATGAAACATAAAATTAAGTGCTTACTCCTTCCTTTCTCACAGAGTGGGAGAGAAGACAAAATATGTATGACATCTTTGTTTCTCTCTGGTGTTTTCCCTTGGGAGAAATTGTGACTGTAGTATCTGAAGCATGACTGTTTTGAAAAAAAAAACGTCCATTTCTTATTTTCAGAAAATGCACCACCCTCCTGAACATGGAAATGAATTTGCTGCAGTTTTTTCCCTCACTTCTAGCACAAACACAATGAAACTCATCGAATTATTTGGGACTTCAAAGCGTTAAAGAGAGATTTCAAAAATCCTAAGAGGTTTTTCTTATTTATGTTGTGATTTCATAGCATGCTTTTGAATCTCTAAATGGTGATGCGGGAAAGGGACTGTACTGTTCGGGGTACTTTTATTTACAGCAACTTTCCCATCAAATTTCCCTTACAACAGTGGCCTGAAGACTGAAGTGATTTTGCACAATTTTCATTGCTCCCAGAACTGAATAAATTCATCCCTGTGAGAGACCGCACTTTCCATAACTGGACTACAGTTGCATAACTTAAACTGAAAATACGAAGAAGACAATAAAGCCTTGTTGGCTTATTAATGGATACAAGAGCTTTTAACCATGTAGCCTCCAGTCTTGCTTTTGTGCAGAAATAAGCGGCCCTGCTGCCTGAATCTCACCTCCTGGCCATCCACACAACAAAGATCAGGAGACTGGGAATTTCTGCCAAAGATCACTGATGTATTGTGAGGAATGGATCAAAGACGAGGTGTTGGTTTTGCTTGATCTGGTAATGTACTCACTTGGCAATCAGGAAATACACTGATCTGCTTGGCAGTGTATTAATCCTCCTGGAAAATTCCCTGAAAAGAATCAGCCCCCCAAATCAAGAGATGAAAGTTAAAGCCCTGAGGTTTTGGGTGAAATATCTGGAAAATGAGTTTATAATTGTTAGGAGAAAGGAGGAATAAAAAAAATCTTTACCAAATGTCTGATCTCTGACCAGCCTCAGTTGTAGTCAGGCGACTGCTAATGCACCTAAAAATACAGCCGGATTTAAAATGCACTGAGCTGCAGCTCACTGTGTGGGATATGTGAAGGAATGTCCTGTAATAACTGCCGGGATGGGTCCTGGGGCCCACTGCTCTTTTATCAGGGTATGGACAGGCTCAAGTGAAGGCCATACCAAGCATTTTTTTTATGATACTTGAAATTACATCAGCAAGTGCCCACAATATTCTCTACCAGCAGTGCTCCTAGTAGCACCACTCTCCTTGCAAGCTATGGGTTTTTCTTTTGAAGATCTTATGTAAGTAAAATAGTTTCCCTTTCAGATGAAAGCTTAAATGCCATAGTATGTCCTTGGCACAGAGGAAAGAAAGAGGGCCAGATCATTTGGGAGGGAAGCAGCGATGCAGGGTGTGAAGTCGGCTCCACCAATTCAGCCCTGAGCCATCACTGGCCGTGTGGAGTCATGGCAGTGCTGGCAGGGACCTGCTTTGCACGAGGGGACATCAACGCACAACCAGGTTATGCTCCAGGAATGCAGGGATGTATCCGTCCCCTCAGCTCATGTGTTCTAGGGACCTGTCTTAAGGAAAAGGTTGTTCTCTACTCCTTAGACATCAGTGAGGAGGACCCAGCAGTCTCAAAGAGTTGCTGTTGTCTAAGGTGAATGTCTCTGACTACACCTCACCAGCCATCACTGTGTTTATGCATCCAGGCCAGAGGGGCCATTCATCATCCTGAAAGACATATACTGCTTATGGGTTTTGTTTCTAGAAGTTTCAGAATTTAGTGTTTTACAGGAAAAAAACAGGCTAAGCAATCACTCCCCGAGGCCAAACTGGCTAACATGGATTTAGAGGACTTTTTGTTTTGCAAAGAGCATTCTTCCACTGGCTGCTGCATCAGATCATCCTGTAGCAAAGCTATTATAATTTGCCATTGGCAGTGTGGGTACCCCAAAGAGTTTCTGGCTTGCCTTAATTGAACAGAAGAAACTAATTTAAATTTTTAAAAATATAATTAGTTTGACTTCCTCTACCAGGAATTCTGTAATTGATACTATGAATAAATTATGGAATGCAATTGCGAGGGTTCTTAATTACAAAGCTTCTTAGCTGCACAGCTTATGTGCTGTTGAGTGATGGATGTTTTGTCCTCCAAAATGGAGCATAATCCTTGTCAAAGAACATATCTGTATGCTGCAAGCTGGAAGCAAAGAACTGAACTTAGCACACAGATTCTGACTGAGTGCTTGCTGGGGCAGGTATCGCACAGATTATCTGTGCAGAATGTAAATACAAAGTGGAACAACTGGTCCAGGCCAGTTCAAAAGCCAGAAGGGGTTTTAACTTAGTGATTACAATTAGCTTAAGCACTGTGCAATATGCTTTATTTTTTCATGTGCCTGAATTAATTTTCGGCCGTCATCATGCTTCTTAGCTTCAGTGAACTTTTTCTCTCGGAGCAAACTACTCACTAAGAAATAATTCAGTCACTTCTCTCCCCTTTTCCTCATTTATGAACTAAATTTTGCTTTCAAGCATTTCATTAAGTGCAAAAGATATAGTGTACTTGCCTTCAACATCCAGAGAAAACTGTGATATGAATGAATTTAATAGTTACTTGGGGTAAAAATTAAATAAGAATTCTTTAATGAAATGTAGTATTTTTGGATAAAAACCTCTTTGATCTAAATAACAATATAGACCTTTAAACATCGCATTAAATTAAAAATCAGTGAAATCTCATGCATTAGATGTCTCCAGGGAATGTGTAATAGTTGTATTTTCCCATTTCTCACTGAGACAAAGTTACCCTTTCACAGACTATGCTTCCCATTCAGCTGACTTTATTTCTTAATCCCATATAAAATTACCTCTTTATGTACTTTCTAGACTCAATAGCTACATCGACACTACTAAATTAAAGATGCCCAAGGCTATTCAGTATCGTTACAGCAAAGCATCCTGGTTCATCTTGTATCCACACATCTCCACTCCCTTCCTCCACAGCCCCTAGTGGCTGCCTCCAGACTGCCCTCCCAGGCAGGCAGCTTCTCCTGCAGGGCTGGCCTCTGTGCTGGTGACTGCCAGAATGAAGCAGGTGCTGGAGATCATGCCCAGTTACGGGAGGTAACAGAAGGAAGGTGATTACTTCCAAACGGTAAGTTACTCTTCTACATGAATCTCTCATGCTGGAACAGGAGAACAGTAATTTCCATCAGTTCATCGATGTTGATAAACAACAGTTTTAAGTGAGGTGCTGCATTATTAGGACTTTTAGCTGGAAGGTCTCACAGAGCAGATGACTGAATCAGACTCCCTCCACTGGAGGGATCAAAAACCTCATGAATTCTTTGCTGCTTCATTTTCTTAAGTTACTTGAGATTCCACCATGTTTCAGAAGAGTTTTTAATTAGTTTATATTACTTCATTGATGATGAACTTGGATTATTTCCTGCGCTATGCTTTGGAAGTTAGGCTGTGTTTTTCTTCTGTTTCTTATACATGACTGTATTAAGCTGCCTCTACAGTAGAAAGAATTTGATGCCTTTCCAGCTCACAACTGTTTAAGAATTTTTTTGTATTGTTTACAGATTTGTATCAAGATTTTTTCAGAAGATGTTTTATGCTGCCACTTTCAAGGAAATATTACACCAACAGGTTTAGGCAGTTATTAAAATATGGCACATGAGCAAATTGGCCATCTTTCAAGACTCTCACACAACTTTGGCTGCATTGTTCATACTGAAATTAGAAAAAGACCTCGGGAATTAATTCTCATACATTTAATCTTCTGGCATAGAAGTTTGGCTGCTGTTATTTGAATTGGAAAAAAAAAAAGGGTGAAAGGAACACTGTATTCTTCAAACTCCTGTGACTAGCTGAGGAAGGTTTCATGGACAATGTTAACACAGAAAACTCTTCGGTTATCCAAACCCATAACTAGGCTGTGTCACTGGTACATGAGCATGGTACAAAATCCAGGAACGAGCAGTAGTTTGCTCTTCTGCAGTCTGCCAGTGTGTACTGTGGGACTCTTGCTTATCTCCCAAGGAGTTGTGGTGCACCGCTGTTCACTCCAGTTACTTGGCAAGGGGTAGCTGTGAATGTTACGGCAGTTATTTGGGAAAGGTTGCATGTAATTGTTACTGGCACTTCGTTCTGTGGTCTTTGTACTCCAGACTGAGTAATTTAGCTGGGACATGAGATGGCTGTTGAAAGCTTTTGTCATAGTTGGATGTTATCCACCCTGAAAAGCATTTGTTCAGAGTATGGGAAGTGTGCAAGTGAGTGGCCAGTAAAGATAAGTGAGGAAATAAAGAAAAACAAGGCCTATCAGCAGCCCATTAACACTGATTTTTGTGGAGATGCAGCTTCCCAATGAGAATGTATTAAGAGTAGGCAGACAGACATGCCAAGGTCAAAGGCAGTAACAGTAACCTGACCTCTCAGGCCCCCAGTTGTTTCCTTTTCCCACTCTTTCACTACCTCAGAGCACAGTAGTGCTGGAAAGGAGCTTCCTCTTCATAGCACTGTCCTTTCTCAGGACAAACATGGGTTGGATGTTCCTTAACGCAGATGGAGCATGGCTTTGCCCTTCAGTCAACAATAGTGTCTGGTGCATCACATCGATGTGCAGCATGGCCACAAGGATCACAACAAGGTCCATGTCCTTCATTCCTTTCCCTATTTCCAGACAAGCAGAGACAGAGAGGTGCTCTCAGGAATAAGCTCGGTAGCTGGAAGCTGTGTCCTGGAGCCCTGACTGCAGCCCATTCTGTTGGTTTGACAAACCAGAAGAAAGTTGATTGCAGGAGAACTCCACAGCAAAGAACTTCTTGTCTTGAAATGCTGAGATATGCCTTGCACATATTCCTCTTCGAATAATTATTTAAATAATGGAGATGCACTGTTGGGCAGGATATAGTTGTGGGTGTTGGCAATACTGAAATGACACATTGGTAGCACTTGTCCAGGTTTAGGTCAGCTTTTCAGAACACAAAGTATTAGGTAATTACTTCTTTAGAACTTTAACTGTGTTGCAATTGTATTTGACTCCTTCTTTCTCAGATAAGGCCATAGTTCTCACAAAGCTTCATGACGTTACTCTTCTCAAAGCACAATCGGCTTTATGTGCTCCTGCTCCCTTGTCACAAGAGCTGTGCCTTCACCACTGTGCAAACTCCTGCAAGCCAGGATTAGGGATCAAGTAATGGCGTAAGGAAAAGACAAAGTAAACATGTCTGTTTTGCTGTCAGCATCAGAAAAAGAGAAAAAAGAAAAAGACAGAAAGACGTCTCAGCCTGGTAATATTGCCGGAGATTTCCATGTCATCACATGTATCATAGCCTCCAAACTTCCAAACTATGTATCCGAATAATCATTATCTGCATGGGGCTTTTGATAAGCATGCCAACGGTATAATATTTCTAGCTTTATAGACCCACCATAACACATAAATAACAGTGGACAGGATGTGGCATTTGGAGAATGCTGCATTTAATCTGTTTTCTTCATTGCTTCTTCTCTTGCCACTCACTTTCAAAAACTGTGTTCAATTTTGAAGTCTGAAACAGTGTTACGTACTTATAAATATATATATATATATACACATATATAATCTATGCATATTTTCCATAGATGTGACCTGTACTGCTGGTCTTCCTGCTGCATCCCAGATGTTTGATGCTTCCATGACTTACGCAGAAATCCTGGACAATGACTCAAGTGGGAGCCCACTGCTCAGCCCGGCTTCTTTCTGCATGCATGAGTGCACAGTGTCACTATCTAGCAAGGTCCTGGATGTCTCCAAGGACATTTCTTGCAGCAATTAAATTTTTATTACCCATATATCCAGATATTTAAATTCTGCTGAATTTTTGATAAGAACAATATCTAGGCATTTTGCAGTTTTCCAGGTATTCTTCAGTTGCATTGTCTCTCAGTCATGTTCACCATAAACTCTGTTAAAATGGAAGGATAGACCACAGGATGTCCCGTGACATGGCTGAAAACAGAACAGGGGTAAATTCAGGCTCTGCTCCAAGGAGTGCTTATCTCAGCTACAACAATACGCGCTATGTGCTAAAGGACGCAAGCTGTGAGTCAAGGATCACAAAGGTATTGCATGTGTTATGATTTATCTGTCCTAAAAGGATTAAAATTCTGGGTAAAATATTCTCTTTATTTGGTTTTAAAGACTTCATTGTCTCTAAATAACTTTTTTAGCTGTAGCATCCCCCGTGTTAAGACCAGCAGAGTCAGACTTGTCAAAAGTCATGATTAGTCAGAAGCAACTAATGGTTTCAGATCGCCTGACTCTCAGACCACGCTCATCTAGCAGGCTTTCTCCTTGATGTTTGTGAACGTTACAAATAGAGTTTTTCTACTGTTGGTTTATGCTTTGTTTCCTGGACGGCTTTTCTGGTCCCCTTTTATGAGGTATTTTATTATAGGCTTTTTTTGTGCATACTCTCCATCACTCAAACTGTATTTGATGTGGCTGCGGATATTGGATGCCCTTGATATCCTATCTGACTGTGGCTACTTCAGAGGATCCTCTTGTCATCAGACATACTCTTCTATCCATATAAACCAGATCATAAAAAGAAAAAAAAAATGTTTAGACTAGCAAGGAAAGGCATGCTCATTCTGATCAGAGTGAGAAATTGCCCTGAAACTATAGGAATTTCCTGTTGCTAAAATATTGTGTTGGTCCTAAAAACTTTGCAGGCAGCCTCTTCTCCTTTGGGCAGCTAGAAAGGTCAATGTGCCTTGGGGTAGGATGTAGGACTGCAGTGTTTAAGAGTTCATCTAGTCAGGAAATTATGGCTGTAAAGTTACATAGCCCTGTCACTTATCATTACACAGCTCATTAAATCTCTGCTAATTGCAGCTTCACCCTACTATGCAGGTCCTAATGTTTATGTACCCAATTAGCACACGAAAATCTGAAAATCCAAATGATTTTCCTAATTTCAGTCACTGCTTGTACAGAAAGCAATGGGATGCAGACATTAAACTTATTGTAAAGAGAAAAATTGCACCTCAGTTATTCAGTCCTTTTGTTCATTTGTTCAAGAGGCAAATGCCTCTCCCCAGACAGAACAGGGAGTGCCGAGGAAATTCCATTTATTTATTTTTTAGTGGAAGACACTCCATTTTGTGTATCAAAGTTTCTTCTTTTTCATTTACTGTTCATTGTATTTCTCTTTCTGTCTCTTCCCATGAACAGCTCCCTGAAGAATTATCTATACAATGTTTATTCCAATTTTGTAATCACATGATTTGCTGCTAAGAGCCATGCTTCTTTCAGAAATATTTCTTAAGCAAACTCAAAAGAAAAAAAAAGACATGATTATTTGCCATAAGCAACACATCCTTACATTTCATTAGAACTCACAAAACATATTTTCATGTCCAAAAAGTTCTGTTGCCGATGTCCAACTTAAAAGGCATGCTGGAATGCAGCATTTGTTTTACTTGAAAGATAAATAGCATCTAATTCTCAAATGCTTTTAAACAAAATCAGGTATTTTTCTATTATGACAAAGTAAAGTAAAACTTAGAATCATTCATAATTTCACATGAGTTTACCGCAGGAGCAATCCATGAGTTGGAGTTGTGGGAGAGTTACTTTTCTTCTCTAGAAAGGGCCTTTGAAGATGGAGATAACATGCACTGGGCTTAGTTTTATCCTCATCTGAACTATTGACTTTGATTTTGCAGTTAAAAAAATGGATGTCTTTCAGTCACACATAAATAAGGCAGCAAATACAGCTTTATCTTATTTTCCCCAAACTGCACATTTCAGCTAAGCAAAGTTTCTTTTGTTGTTTTAATAAAGAAAAGTTTGAGAATAGTACTTCTATTTCCTTTGCAAAGTTTCTTAAGAATTTGTGTGGAGTGGGAATAATCCACTTTAATCTAGATTTTAATCACTGAAATAAATTAAAAATACTTGCCTTTTTTTTCCCATCAAATTTCTGCTTCTTTAGCAGTTTAATCAGCATTATCTCATTTGATCTGCAAGATTCAAAGTGTATTTTCAAATGAACCTCCTTATTTAAACCTTATGTTCCAGTTACGTTCTCACTGTAGGATTTTCTAAAAAGGGCTGAAATTGTAAGTAATAATGCTAACACATTAGCTGTTGCTGCCGTTTTCTCTGTTTTCCCTTACTTGTTAACCTTGATTAATTCTGTTAATTATATTTCACTTACCTGTGGGCTGTCTTTTCAGACTCTCTTTATATTTTTCAAAGTAATAGGCATCAAACTTGAAGGGGGAAAACTCATGAAATATGTATAACTATATCTACATATACATATGATGCTGCAGTTAATCTAAAATTCTACTAAACATAAGAAGTTATCTCTAGGCTGAAATGTCTTGATTTTAAAAAAAGCTATTCTTTTATGAGTAGAAAGTGGCAATGTAGTTCTGCAAGATTGCCCATGAATCTTCTCATGCTGAATAAAGATGCCTGGATAATAATTATGATTTGTTCCAAGACAATCTCAGCACAGTAGTTATTAAGAAACTCTGGAATTAAGACAGTGTCTCTTGAGGTCTGTCACCTTATGTTTTCAATATCAGAGCAAGTCTGTATGTACTAACTCAGGTCTACTAAATCAGGTCTTGCAGAAGTTGAATGATGTATGGAATATCTTCATTTTATAGTTAAAAATAAGAAACACAAGAGTAAGAGAAGTTAGCATTTGACAAGTTACAGAGAAAAATGTTGAGAAGCTGGTGCTTTTTTCTTGAGCTAAAACTTGTGTAGCCACCAAGCAGAGTCATCTCCTGCCTCTCTTGGTGACATGTTCTCTGCCTTCATGGATCCAGAACAAAAGATGTTCTTGTAAAGCATGATCTCGCATCTTTTGCTTGCTGATGTGAGCAGTGCTTGTGTTACTGCTATTTTTAACCGCTAGTCACTTACCATTTGAGACATATATATGAAATATGCTATCTAGCCATCAACAGAACAAATGAGTCTTGTAGGTTACATCTGGAATAAATGAGGCAGTGTTCCAGCCTCCCCAGGAAAGCCTACAAGGGCTTCATTTGGCTGTTCGGGCGATAGCCGCCTTGGAGTCTTTTTCCTTTCCTCTGTTGATTGATGCTGAGGCACTCTACCCCTACATACCTCTGCACAGCAATACAAATGTGTAGCCCTGATTCTACACCTTGTCACAGATCAGTTATTAATTTGCATTAATTTATCAAGTGTTGGAGGCTAAAAAATCTTCCTTCAGACTAACGTTTTTTAGCTGCTGTCTTGTTTGAAGGGGATGGGGCAGTTGAACACTCTGAGTGGGATATTCTTCATACAGTCTGCCATATAATCAAAGCATGCTCATGGTATTACTCTTCTCAAAGTTGATACTGCTTGGCTCTTGCTGTTTGTTACTGCAGTAAAGAGAACCTGAAGGTGGTTGATCTGGCATGGACAGATGTGTTTAACCCCTGGAGTCTTCCTAGGCAAGGTGGCAGAGGGAGAGCAAGCTGATATTTCCCTGTTCTTTTGGGCTCGAGTCATCCAGGACTATTTGCTATCATTATTTCTGAATGGCTTTCAAAATACTAAAGCTGTTTCATGGTAACTTTGATCATTAATTTCTGAAGGGCCAAAACCATGCTATACTCTGTGCTTTCTCCTGAACTAACCACACTGCTCAGGAGGAGTATTGTGTTGACTTCAACTCTCTGGAAGACAATTAGGTCAGTCGCTATGGTGTCTAGTTTCAAATTTTGGATCTAATTTTGCATTTACTTTAGTAATTAGAAACACACTAGTGAAAAAACCTTTACCTTGAAAGGACAAAATAAATACAGACATTGCTGTGGGTTGATGGGTTTATTTTTGTTGTAGAAAACAGTGGACATGCAAGACTCAAAATCATGTAAAGTACCGATACTTATTTTCTACATAGGATTTCCCACCAGAAATGACTGAAGCAGATACGTTCTTCCTGTCTCTTTGAAAGTGGGTATTCACTCAAGAGAAGAGGTTTAGAATGGAAAATTTCAGACACCTGATGTTGTTTCAAAAACCCACAAAGCTGGTTTTTTTTTCATCTAGGAAGGAAACAGCAAAATTAGCAAAACTAGATTCCTATAATGCTGTCTCCTATGGCCCTTTACTATAATAGCTTCAGTTCCTGTCCCCTTCTACATTACTGCAATATCATTATATCACCTCTGTAGCCCCAGAATCCTTCTACAACATCATGGTCTCTCTCCCCTGCCCCCTGAATGACCCCAAGTGACAGGGGCCAAGGGAACAGCATGGAGCTGTGTCAGGGGAGGGTCAGATTGGGGGTTACTAAAAGGTTCTTCATCAGTGAGTGTGTGGCTGCCCAGGGCAGCGGTCACGGTCCCAAGCTGCTGGAGTTCAAGTGTCTGGACAGTGCTTTCAGATGTATGGTCTGATTTGTGGGTAGTCTTGTATGGAGCCAGGAGTTCGACACGATGATCCTTATAAGTCCCTTCCAACTCAGGATATTCTGTGACTGTTCTATGATATTATGAAATTGGCCAGTGGGTACAAAATTGACTGGGTAAAGAAAGAAGAGACAGACAGACACAACCAGTGCTGAGCTCCCACCCTTGGGACATCAGCCTAAAAATCACACTGCCGCACTCATCTCTGACTTGCACAACCTGGATGTTATTTGGTATTACTTGTCAAACTGAAACACGATCTGTAGATCAATGCCTTCCTCCAAATATAAGCAGAAAATCGGCTCCTTTGATTTTACTGCTTTTTTCCTGAAAGGAGGGAGAAAAAAAAAGCTGTCTGCTTATTTTACCTCTTCCTGTTTTTGTGAACTGGCCTATCTCTGATTGTTTAGATAAAGCGCAGCACAGACCTGTGTCAAGGACAGGAATTAAAAAAAAAAAAAAAAGTAGATCAGAATGTTGGTCTGCCCTTTTCTGCTGGGTTATTGTGTGATCTCAATGGCGTTGTTTAGTTTCTTGACTTCTGTTTTCCCTTCTTGTTCTGACTGATTCAAGCTTAGGCATCAGAAAGAGAGGAGGAGGGTGCAATGAAGAGCAGTGGAGCAAGGTGTTTGTTGCCTTCTGGCAGCAGAAGGATCTCAGTCTGGCTCAACTGCTCAACACACCACGCGGTTCAGAGTCTACAAAAGTTTCTAGCTGTTGATTTTAACTTTGGGGTAAAGGTTGGCTCACTGCAGAGCAGGCAGTGCTGAAGAAAGACTGTTCTGCATGTTGGCTGCTAAAATCTCCCCTTAGTTGACGTGTAAAATTTTTCAGATACTGAATTGTCTGTGGGGAAAATGGAAATTAATTTTAACTGTGAGAACTGACTCCATGTCACCTAAGTTAGTATGACAGGTTTCAGAATGATATGGAGATATAGCTCAGAAGAATCAGCATTTTTTAGCAGTGACGGTTTGGAAAAGCAGAGCAGCAAGAGACCTAGACTCCACCTTTAAGAATCTTAAGCTGAAAAAGCACACTGAATACATTTATGTAAAGTAAACTTAATCTTAGGTGAGTATAAACTTTGGGTTGAAATAATTCCTGAGACTGTCTCTTAAAGAAGATATCTTGCTTGAATTGGAGATTGTAATGCAGCGTCCTTTGTCAACTAGAGTAACTTAGGTATGCTCACACAAGCATACACATATGCACATTGTAGTTTACTTCAACTTTTAGGATCTCGTGTCCAATGTAGCTACTCACAGTCTTTACATTTTGACTTCAGTAAACCCCTGGAAATACTGTCATAAGCACTTTAGAAAACAATCCTATCAATAAACTTGCTGACTGAAAATTTTAATAAAAGGCATCTTGTGATCTTACCTAATTTCTAAAGAAAGGTGCTTCAGCAAACCCAGCTCTACAGTATGCAGTCTGGAAATAGAGACAAGAGAACCCCTTTACCTCCTGTAGAGAACCTATGCAAGTCTTTTCATGTCTCTGTGAATGCTGGAGAGAGCCTAGATAAGCAGTACAGATTAGATACCAAACTTCTTGATTGCCTTTAGGCCTCTGGGCACAGAAGTTGAATTTATCTAAGTGTTACAGATACACATAAATGTGTGTAGATGGTCTCCTGCTGTACCTATGGAGCCATTTCTGCAACAGTGTTTTGTTTGAAGCATCAGATAATGTCATTCCTGTTTTCAGTTTGGAAATAAGAAGGCCTAAAGTTCACAATCACAGTGACGTGGGCCTCTGAAAGTTCTGGGTATGCTACCTGGGTCATTTGTACCCAGAATCCTTGTTCTGAAAAATTCTCAAAATTCTGTGTATTTCATAATATCCACACATTTCTCCTTCAAATATGCATTGACTTGTGCAAATGAAACTGCTCCAGAAGCTAAATAAACCTGATCTTCAAATGCTGTTGTCTACCCATTGGTTGCAGTGCAAGCAAATGCTAATTCTATAGGAACTTTCTTTTCTTTGACTACAAGTTTCATGGAAAAGGAAAAAAAAATTATCAAGGCTATTTTCTTTTCTCTTAGTTTTTTTACCTAATATACCACAAGGAAAAATATATTTACAGTTCAAACAAAGAAACAAAAGAAGAGTTGCAGGTAAATTACCATATTTGGTATTAACTTCTTTGTTACATGTTTGGCTATGGGTTTAGTGAACTTTTTTTTTTTAATAAATATTTATGCTCAAAAGTGTAAGTGAGAGAAAAGTACAGTGAAAGCAACTGCCTTTGCCTTAGTATCTGTTCATAGTTCACTAAAACTCTGGCTGTAAATTCCTGGGAGCAGTTTGCTGTTAGTGCTATTTTAAATTAGCCTTAATGAGGTAAAGCAAGCCATTAGTGTCTAATTGGGCTTTAATGAACTGAATTCCTCAAGAAGAGATTTATGGAAACTGTATCTGACTCAAGCAATCGCATCAGGGAAACTCCCTCTCCTCTCCCCTTCCTCCCTGCAGCAAGGGAACAACATGGGCTGCATGGAGCAGCACAAAGCCAGGACTGTCGTTCTGCCCTAGCGGAGAATGTGCTCAAATCAGTCAGACACATCCAGCAGCTGAAGGGAGAAACACATGCCCTTCCCTGCAGATGTTTTGCTGCCATCCTGACTGTTTTGGTCAGGGAACACATGAGCATTCAAAATGCAGATGTGTTGCAGTCAGCTGGGATCAGCCTGCTGCTGCACCTTTGGTTGCTGCTCTGTCACTTCCCCAAACAGGAAACCATGAAGCACTGGAAACTGGGGTCACCAGGGCACTAGGAGAGGCACACAAGTTTGCCTGTGAAGGATTATCCTCTCCTAGAAATGGAATAAGAGATTGAGATGGAAGAAGTCTAAAACAAACCCCAGCTGCTGCTGCAAGGGTGTAACTTTGAGTGCCCGGGAGGATGTGACTTGTGTGCAGGCTTCAGCCAGTGAGCTGCTTTCCCAGGCCATCATTCCACAGGCCCCAGGCCATAAATTAGGGTGGAAGGATGCAGCATAATTTCTTCTTGCTGCCCGAACTGTGTTCCAAAAGCAGGTTTACCCTGTAGATACATCTCAAAATCCTTTATACCAATGGCTCTGAATTTGAAATTCACTGTTTATGCTCCAGGTAGGGCTTTATCTCCTTAAGTATACAGATTACTTTATTGACAATTCTTATCCTGCAAATGGCTATGGCTGTTGTAGGTAAAACCATCCATGCAAATGCGAATCCAAATGAATATAGCACGTACTTGCATGTGTGCTGTTAGCTAGTGATATGAATTGTTGAGCTAATAAATTCTTTAATCAGAGCTTCAAATAGAGGCACTGTACTTCCCATCATCTAAAAGTAAATTAAGAATGTGCACCAGAAAGGCTGTCCCTCTATCTTTCTTCTAGGTGGAGAGTTGTGTATTAATCTAATACAGGTTTTATGCGATAGCCACAGCATGACGTGGATCCCCAAGGATATCTGATATGCCATTGAGCGTTCAAATATCATGAGTCAGGCTCTGAATATAATTGGTTTGGCTTAGGTTCTCTAAATAACAAAAAAGCCAATATGTAGCTTGCAGCTATTTTAATTTCCTTCTCTGTTTTTGAGCCTCCTGTTCATAGCAAACTTACATTTGCAAACACAAAAGGTTGGAAGTATGTATGTGTGTATGAGACAGAGTGAGGATGAGAGCTTATCATCACTGGAGCCCTGAGCTCCATGTTTTCAGGAAAAAAAAAAAAAAAATCATTATATTGGACCCTGCAGCAGTTTCATGGCAAAATGGGGATTTCCTGGTGTTGCAGCAAAGAGTAAGTCTTCCTACAGTGGAACAATTTTTAAAAGCATATGAAGAACCACGAATTTCTTTGCTGAAAGGAAGATGATCAGACCTCCGGTAGCCTTTTTCTTTTTCCTTTGGCTCAGTGGCTCCAGGCCATAGAGCAACTTTCTACTGTGAAAATCTGGAATAAATCTAAATCCCTTTTGCTTCAGATAGCAAAACTCCCCAAACTGCTTAATATTAAATACCTGGCATCAGACAGAGTGCAATTTGAACTTGTCTTCAGTCAAACTTTATTACTATTAAGTGTGGAAGGCAGAATATCTTTAATACAAGCAATACTACTGAGGAGCTGACTTGCTGCCAAGCTGCTTCAGACCTGCCTTTCACATGGTTGGTTTTCCTGATGTCTCAGCTTTCTCATACTGCCTCAAGCTGACATCCCCACTGGCGACTTCATGCCCTTGATGGCTGGTAATATGGGAGGGATCATAAGGCTGGCACAGAGCCCAGCCGCAAGGCTGAATCTGTTGTAGCTCAGCAGCCATGAACATGTCCCCCCAAATTCCTCATTTGAAAATTGATGATGTTTCCATGGCTCAGTACCTGCATATCTAATATGTATTTCTATACTAGGGGCCAAAACACTGATATCATGTTAATTATTACCACTGAGGTATCCTAGAGCCTTAGGAAGAGAAAAGAGAGAGAGAAAAAAATGTTATCAACGAAAAATAAAAGAAATTTGGATAAGTATTTAGTAAGTTTCTGGCTGGTTCTGAATAAAATGCTGTTAATAAGAAAATGTTTTCTACACACTGGAGTGGTGTAGCTCGTCTTCCTATATTTTTTTTACCAGTCTACTTAACTCATGCAGTCCTGCTGAGTTTTTTTGCATGTTAGGTCTTGCTCTTTTCAGTAAAAGTCGTTAAAGTAGCAGTTCATTCTTCTGTCTCAATAAGCTCCTGTTACAACAATTACTGATGGAGAAAATGATGGAGGAAGACTGTGATTCTTAGATGAATTGTGTTGTAGTCCCACATTTGCATTACATTGTGATACATCTTATTGCATTTTCTATGTAGATAAAACTACATACACTCTAATAGAGCACTTCATAGTAACAAAAAATAGAAGAAATGAATGCTAATAATGAATGTAAACAGAATGATTCTTATCATTTCAGAAAGTATAGTTTAGAGAAGAATATCACAGTTAAAATACATAAACCTGAATGCATAATAATTTTCTGCGTTCTCATCCATAATGTGATGTATAAAACAGATACAATGATGTTTCTACTGGTAAATACAAATGCAGAAAATTATCTTAAAGTTATGAGGAATCCAGATCTCCCAACATCGCTTAACATATAAACATTGGATCTGGTTGGGATGAACCTTCTAAATAAGCCTTTGGGAATTTTAGTAGCCCATGTAAGAAGCTTGTTCATATTCTACATACAAAAAGATCTCTGTCTTGGCTTATAATCTACCAAATTGCTGCTGGATCCTGATTGATACAAAAAATAAATACCACTACAGCCTGGAATTTAAAAAGAATATTACCCATTGTGATGTTTTCTTGACTATTGATAAAATGTAGGTACAATTCTTTCTCCTCACCCCTGGTCATTGGGGACCAAAATGCGTCAACCTTCTTCCCCCACTTTGGAGTCTACATGTGAAGTGGCCCAAGAGCATCTGATTCCCACATTTACCTCAGTGTCTTCCATCCATGGATTTATGTTTCCTTATGCTGCCACCGTGAACCCATACCAGGAAATGCTCAGATACGTGGTCCAAGGGTTAAGTGCTTTTTTTACTATATCAAACATTTTTGTAAATGGTGTTTTGTGGGAAACATTAAATTTTATAGCATCTGTAAATATTTTAACTAAGTTTTCACCCTGCTTTATTTATACACTGCTACAGTTATGTACTGTGTTTGGAATGACAGTTCTTCAAACCACTTCTTTTTGTACCATAAGTGCACTTATGAAAAGAGAGGGTAGCGTTTTGGCTCTCATAAATGTGCTAAGGGCATCAAGGGGTAATTTTTCAGATGCTGTTAGTAGTTTGTTGCCTCTATAGATGCAATTAATTGCAAAAATCCTTCCAAACATTGAAATTCTATTTCAGTCACAGTTCTGAAATTGTATAGTAAAACTGGCTTAATGTTTTGGTTTAATTAATGGCTGCATTAAACTATCTGATTTCCTAACTGCTGTCATATGCAATCTTTTGCATTGATGTTTAGTGGAGTGTTGATGGAGGCTAATCTCTTTGCACTTCCTCTACAGGCAATGGAAAGAAAGGGGCTCCTTCAGAGGTATGATTTGGAGTGTCTAAAGTTAAGCTCCTGCCCTAAATCACCCCCCAAAACTCCCTATCATTGGCGTGCCTCCCCATTGAAGTGAGTCTTTTTGAATTCTTCCTTTGTCATTGTATGCATGTAATATAGGAAAATGAATAGGCAGAAAAAATAATGCTAATAAGACTCCTCAGAAAGAAATACTTTTTGTTTTATTCAGTCTTTAGAGGCTGTTAGAAATGTATTGAGAATGTTGGAATCAAACATGCCTTGTAATATCTGGATTTTTAGGTCTTTCTAAAATAATTAGGGCCCAGCATGGTCTCTGCAAATGACAGCATCAGCTAGTGATTTGCGTCTAAAAGAAAACAGCAGGTCAAGGAATTGATGACCTACAGAATTGCTGGTAAAGAGGAAAGATAAAACATATAGGAAAAGATCGCTTAAAGTCATTTTCACCTTTGAAATTTTAGGTGTCTTCAGAAGTTTAAATCTAATAGAGCAAGAAATAAGTTAACAAATATGTATCTGGAAGCCTCAAAAGAATTGAGGCCTTGCAGTTTTGTTCACATCTGTCTTTGCTTTGTGTAGAGATGAGTCCTCTGCTGCTCTATCTTTCCTCCAGAGCATCCCTAGCTCCTTGATTAAAAGGAGACAGGGAGGAAAGGATTTGGCTATCACAGTGACAGGGATGGAGGTTGGAGGAAGGATGCTGTTCCCCCATTCCCCTTCCTTTCCCCAAGAAATACGTAAGAGTGAGTGACATGCACTGGAGGTCCCTGTTGGATCCAATAAAGTTCATCATCTTCATTGATGACCTGGATGAAGGGACAAGTTTGCAGATGATACAAAACTGGAAGGAGCAGCTGATACACCAGATTGGTATGGTGCCAGTTAGAGGGACCTTGACAGGATGGAGAGATGGGCTGATGGAAGCATCGTAAAGTTTATCAAAAAAACTAGATCTGGCCTCCCAGCACAAGAGAGACACGGACATGCTGGAGAGAGTCCAGGGAAGGGACGGAAGCATGCAACATCCAAGGGGGGGATGAGACAGCTTTGACTATTTGGCCTAGAGAGAAGGTTTCTTCTCACTTCAACTATTCTGAGATTCTCTGTTAACTGTTAACACAAAGTACATTAATTCAGGAATGCTGCAGTGCTGAATTTGAAGTTTTAAGAGCTTTCCATACTCTGTAATATCTTTGGCTGTTCCCAGCACAAAGGTACGCAATGCACAACTGATACACACTGGACGTGTTGATGTAATAGCAGCCGAAGTGGCAGGGCACTTTCTACTTTTTGTGCTGTGGGGAGTAGATGATCAGTACTAAAGTGCTAACAGGCACAGCTAGGAGATGCACTCCCAGGACAAGGCTGTGGCTACACGTACGTGGAAGTTCAGAGGTTCCAACAGCTGTCAAGACACAAGCAAACATCTGCTGCAGAGAGGTGCTAAGGATATTATTTGACATGTTTAGCTTTTCAGTTCTGAAACAGATTTTTTTGTAGCGTGTCTACACATATGCATAGAACCTAGAAATGCTAAGAAAAGATTACAAATAAAATTAGTATCTGAAATATAATTTCTTGGTTTTGCCATTAATGTTAGTATCTTTTTGCCCTATCAGTACTTTTGTTGTTGTTAGTTCAAGACTGTTTGTTTTATTAGCATAAAGTAGTGAAGAGACTATTAGAAAATCCAGGTGAAATTTGGACAGTCAGAGAACTAGACAAATAGTTTTTTGTTCCCAAACCAGAAGCAGGACCTTTGGGAGCTGATAAGAGCAATAGGCCCACTAATAGCTTTTCAGCAACATAAATGGTGAGGCCTACACATATGCTAAGCCAAGATGGCAAGAAAAGCTCCTGAACTTAGAAATAATGAGTTTTTTATGACATCCACCATTATTAAATACAATTTCAGTCATGGAAGCCTGCATAAAATGGGGCATAAGTGTCTATGGCACTTACAAAGTCAGGGGCAAGAGGCAGCATAGAAATTCCATGTGGAGGACCCTTGGCAGCTATGGGCAATAAATGCCTTAGGAATCAAGATCTTGTTACTGAATGCAAGCTGTAACAGGTAGCTGATTTCCAGTATAATCCAAGGTAGCATCTTGCTTTTATATTCTTGGAGGTGTCTGCCAAGAACAGCATTTTCTCAGTTGGGGAAAAGGTAGTGTCTAATCCCAGGATATAGGCAGAGAAATCAGTACTGGGAGTTGTTAGCCAACACAGTCTGGACAGAGGGTAGAAGACAGCCCACAGTTTCAGGAAACCCTGTTGTGTCTCATCTATGTATTCAACAAGAGACTTGATTACCTCACTAGGGCTGTTCTCTTGCTCTAAATTAAATCAAGATCTTGTCTCCCAGTTGAAAAAGTATTTAATGAGGTCCATGCTACCTTTTCTAAATGCTTCAAGGTGTCTCCAGGCAAATTATTACAGGATTAATGATGGAAATACAAGTGTCAAAATAATCAGGGTTCTCTACTATGCTTATGCTTTGTAAATGCTTTGGGTTGAATTTAGTCTTTACCTACATTTTTTGTATTTTGCAAATTGAAGTAATTTCTTGGGAGAATTGGTCCATGCCTTTCTGTACTGCCTGGCTCTCACCAGTGTACTGTGTCTCTTCTCTCCCTTTCCCCCTTTGCCTTATACCCACACATTCCTCTTCTATTCAATATACCACTTAGTGGGAGCACAGCTCTTGGCTGGGGGCAGTTCAGTTCCTTGCCCCTGGGAAGTCACAGAAATGCCTTAAGAATATTTTGATGGTAGGCCCCATCCAAGGGGGAATATTCATTAAGCAGCTCATTTCATGGAGTGCATGGAGGAGCTGCCCTGCCTCACTGCACACAGCCACCCCTTGGCAGGGGATGCTCCTGTCGCTGCACCTGCCCAAGGAGAGAGCGCTCCGCTGCAGCACAAGGGCAGGACCTCAGGCCTGGCTGCCTGTAGGGCTGTTTCAGTTCTAACACAGCTGTCCCAGAGCGTTTCCACATTCAGATAGGTGACTCTGAAGGGCCACGAATTTCCTGAGGGTCAGCAGCTGGAGGATTACTTGAACTATTTAGCCTGCCTGTGTGTTCTGTAGAGTGAAACATAGCTAAATTTTCCTGTGGCTTAATCCACTGTAGAGTGTAAACAATATATTCTACAGCTTTTCTTTCTTTACATTTCTTCTCTCTCTCTCTCTCTTTCTTTTTTATATATTGTGACATGCAGTAGGTAGAGCAAAAATACTAAGCACAATAAGCTTCCCCTTTCATAAGACAAGGTCTTACAAATCCTTCAAGTTTCCTCCTGAATTTTCTTTCTGTGTATGCCCTTCTCTGCATTTCTGCCTGGTTTTTTGTCAATTGTTGCTCTTGGAGTAATTAGCAGTCTGGAAGGATCCAATTTAAACCAGCACACCAGTTGTGGTTACATGAAAACAAAGGGAAAATCAGTTTCTTGAAAGCCTTATCAAAAATTACCAGCAAATTATAGCCTACAATTAATTCTTCCCATAAAATAAAACACATAATCCTAAATAATTATGAAATCAAAATCATCTAGGTTGGAAGAGACCTTCAAGATCATCAAGTTCAACCAATTATAATATAATTATAAAGGATTATAATACCATCCAGCTGATTCTATTATCATTATGTCTTTCTAGCGAAAAGGAGATGGCAGGGTTTTCCCTGGTGCCTGTCACAAATTCAAAGATAGACTACCCGGGTGTTAGAAATCTAAGACCAATAACGTACCCAATAAACAACACTGCTTCTATGTATACATTGAAAAGATATTTTAACCTTTCAGAGTAAAAAAAAAAAAAAAAAAAATATGTTTGCGATAAGCAAGAAGCATTTAATCCTGTATCCGGGCCTTTGCATTTTTATATAGGTGATATAAAAATTTTGGCTGAGATCCTGTCTTCTCACTGCTCAAATATCAGATATGATTGTTGAACAGTAACAAAAAAGCATTCTTCTCAAACTTGGATCTGTGGAGACTTTACAAATGGTAAGTGTGTGGTAATGGAAAAATGGGCTGTAATTGCTGTGGACTTTCATTTTAGCATTAGTTACATAAAACAGAAGCATATGCTTGTGTTGACCAAAAAGAAAACTTTTTCTGCCAAACCCTTTGGCTCTTAACTTTAAAACAAACTACAGGATGATAGATACTTACTGTCTACAACTAGTGTATCAAACAGAAGGGAGAAAATGTTACGTTAAAAAAAAAAAATAAGAGCCACAGAATTAAGAAAAAAGACACACTAGTCCAAGTAACTGACTGCAATCAAAGTTTGGATCTTCAGTGCCATGCAAGCTCATTACCCAAATGAACCAAAGCTATTGTATTACCAGCTTGAGCTGGAGTGAGAAAGTCAAGCTCAACTTGCTCAAGTATAGATATGCTTTTGGATTTTGCACCATTGGCTCTTTCTCTTTAGAATATACTTTACCCAGTAGACTTTTCTGGTATAGATGGGAACAAGGAAAGGAAACACGAAGATGTAAGGATATGCTGGAAGTGCATAACTGCAAGATCACTAGCACACAGTGATACTAGTCTTAGCACATGTAATGAGTTTGTACATCAACTGACATCATAGAAACACACCCACTAGGTAAAACTAAAGGTCAGACTAGCCCAATGTCCTGCCTCTGGCCAAAATTTCCGGGCTACATTGTAAGAGCAGTTCTTCTTCAGCACTTTTGTGTGGAGGAGGCGATAGAGGGGGGAATGATAGTCTCATTCAGTACCTGACCTTTTGTGTGAATATATGACAGATGTGGAAAATAGTGTAGAGCTGTCACATATCAATATCTCGATACAAGAAAAAAGAAAAAAAATGTGCAGAAAACTTATACATTGCAAAGATGGACATACTGGAACTTGAAAGCATTAGAATTAAAGCTGTTATTTTAGTAACAGGCTGATAAATCTGTACACTGAAAATGGGATTTTAGATATTCTTCCAAGTGCCAATTTATTAAACCAAAAGGAGCAGATCTAGATATAATGGCCCGGCAGCAAAACAAAACCTAAAATGCTACCTAAAAACCCAAACAAAGCTAAATCCCTTTGCATATGGAGGCATTTTTCTGCTAGTTTAATTTCAGTGAAGCAATTGAGATATTCATCAAATTTTAAGATTTGCACAATAATTTTTAAAGCCTAAATGCTACTATAGGTAGTGACCTCAAAGGAAGTAGTGAAGGATTTTGGCAAAAGGAATTGAATAAATGAAGGCAAAAGCTTTATGTCTTTCTAAGCAGATCTTCTAAAGACAAAATATGCAGGTAGCAAACTGATAAATGTTAAGCAGGTACTTCTGGTTTTCCTTCGTCCTAGCAGGAGAAGTTATTTAATCATCGTAATTAAAAACTAGCCATAAAAAAAAATAGATAGATCTGTGATAAATGGCAAAAGCTGTTCAATATTTAATGTTGAACTGGAACATAATACTGCCATGCAAGGCTAAGCCTCACATCCTAGAGAGGGCAGAATTCTGCAGTTCACGCTCCTCTGGATGAGTGCAGCTGTTTGGCATTGCATCATATTAGTCAGTCTGCCAACTGCTAAATAGATTTGAGATAATTATTTCTGGAGTGGCTCTTTCTCAGGAAGAAAACTTTGATTTTATTGTGGTCATTGTTAAATGAAAATGCAGATACCTGCTCTGCAAAATAAGGAATTAGATTCACATTTGCTCTTTAGGCATGGCTCTTAGAAAACACTGTAAATAGCTTGGGTATAACACATGCGCAACACAGGCTCTCTGAGCATTTGGTAGCAGTTCTTCCTAGACACGTGTGTGAAAACCCCATAGATGGATGGGTACACATTTTGTCATCACTAGGTTCTCATTTTTCCTCCAAATATAATCCTCAGCCAATGTTTGTTTTGCAATTCTATGACCAAAAATCTCAGTCATATGTGATACAGAGTTAAGAAATAGGGTTTTGTTTGGATAGTTAAAAACAATAAAAATTAACCTGCCTTCTGCATTCTCAAGATACCAATGATTTTAAATAGGAAGCAATTCTTAGGACTGGGAGCAGGCAGAATAATAGCTTATCATTAACATTTTGAAGGGCAACTTGATCTTAATAGTTCAACTTTACCTTTATAAAATGAGTATAGAAAAAATTACAAAGTTCTTGCTGTCCATTTCATCCTCTTCCCTCCACCCATTAAGTGAATGTGAACATCTCACATCAACTACTTATACAGATGCAACTTGACAAATTAGTTACTCACAAGTACCAGGAAAAATATCTCTCCCTTTGTTTTACTGGCTGAGGTGAAAGTGTGAGTAAATGTGTACCAAATGCTGAAAATATCCTGAAAGAAACAGGACTATTTATCCTCCCACCACACTCTTATACACAAAGGAAAAAACCTGCTTTAAGTCATTTAGTTTGAACTGCAAAGTCCAAGGACCTGTCTTGGACTCCAAGTTTATACCTACACCTGTAGGACTGTAACAGAAGAAGTCTTCAGTCTTAACTTGGCATTTCATAGGCATTACTGTAAAGTAATACTTTGTGATTAAAGATCCAGTTCTGAATGATACTTCAATGAAAAATATAGGATTGACACCCGCCCATTTCATTGAAGGGCTTTCTTCATAGAACAAGCAACTTCTCCTCTCACCTCTCCCCATTCCCTACCTCCCTAGATTTCTACTGCATCCATTTAAAATTGTTGGTTTTGTCTAACTTTGAACAAGTTCTTGGTGACCTCTGTTTTATCTCAAAGTTCCAAATTCCCACAGTTAGTTGCTGGATCGGCAGGAGGTCCTGTGTCTTGGAAAGGGAAAGCAAGTTCCATAGCTAAAAAACAAGCGTTTAGGAATGCCACTGCCTACAGCACAAGTGTGGACACAATGGGCAGCTTATGTAGTGGCATGCACTGCCATTAGCACTGGTAGAATGAAGAACTGCTGCATTCATTTCAGCTGCTGAGGGTCAGAGTGGACAGGAACAAGCCACTGTTGTATGGAAAATAGCTGAGAGGACACTTTCATTTGTGCTGGCAGAAAAAAAAAGGTGTGGGGGGGGTGCTTTTAATAGCTCTATTTTCTTTTTCATAGTAACTAATAGGAGCAAATAAAAAGTCTTTATCTCAGCTAGAGTTCACAGGTGATGTAAAATAGATATTGTCTTTGTGAGCATGGATTACGAGTTAGCAAGGACTTCTCTGGGACATGTGGAGAGAGGAACCATCTGACCTGTGTACTCCACCTTGGAGAACAAGGCTCTCCTGCATTGCCTCAACCCCTGCCAACATGACAGGAGAGAAGGACAATAAGCAATCCTTCACCAGCACTGATATGGGGAGCCAGCAAAGGAAACACACTTGTTTGGTTCATAAAAACGTGGATCTGTTATTTTAAACTGTAAAGAATTGGTTTAGATTTTACAGCGGTGTTTGACTGCTCCATATGGCGTTTCATCTTTTCCTGTTGGGTATGTAAGTCAGTTCACATTAAATTCTCACTATCTTTATTACTGGGAAAACACTGCAGAAGGTTCAGGGTATATTCTTGAGAGAAAAGCAGCTAATTGCTGTGGTTATATTTAATTTGAAGTTTCCATTGAAGAAAACTTGAGCATATCTCTGGAATGTTAAATACGGTGTTGCCTAAAAATAGAAAGTTTTCCATTGTTTCAGCATGCAAATATTGTATAAGACCTGTACAAAATCGAGTTGTGAAAACCTTGATGTATGGATTACGTGATGTAAATATTTGTCAATTCAGTACTGCAGACTGGTTTTCTATAGCTGCTGAAATGTATGCTAAGACACCCATTCTACTCTTCCCAAGCTATTCCCAAATTAATCCAAGGGCCCCGGATTTTCGCCACTCCACACTTGTTGGCCTTCTTTCCCTTCGCGTTGACTCTGTTTCCTGCAGTTACCATCCATCTGTGCGCAGAGGGAAGCTGCCTCCTACAGAGCTCTCCAGCTCTCCTACACAAGGCAGGTTGCTCTGCGAGGCACGTCCCAGCCAGGGAACAGTAATTCCACATCAGGAATCCAGCTGGTGTCCCAAGTGATATTGCACAGTACGACCACAAAGCCGCAGGGCTGTTCAAAACACCCACTATCAGCCAACTGCTTTCCCCTGCCAGAACTCAGAAAACAAGAGCACGCTTGGCCTTCTCCGTGTGGTGCTCCCAGCAGCTCACTCACTATGTTATGCCTGGCTGTGTCCACATCTGTTTCTCAGTACTCCTCTCACTGGATTAATTGTACATGCTTACTGATATACCAGACAAACCGCAAGGAACCGCTTGTATAAAGTGAGCTAACAAAAGGAGGAGAAAAGAAAAGGAAAAAAAAATAATAGCAACATTTTAACAAAAATCAGTGTACAATCATTTTTAGTTTTGCACCACAGAGATAAACATAAAGTAAATCCTCTCTCTGTGGATGCTGCTAACTACACGTGCTAGTATAATTCTTATTATTTTTTACTTAAAAAGTCTGCAATGACCATTCTAAATCTCCAGCTTGCCCTTAGCAATGGCATATTTAGAGAAAAGGAAGGATGTCAGCATGAGTCGGTTTTTGCTAAGACCCAGGACAAACACACCGCCCCTTTAATAATGCACTAATTCTCTAATAATATCCGTTTGAGAGGCTGGAAACTTCCACTGATTGTTTTAGCACTTACTCTAAGCAAAAGGCTTGTCTATTAAAAAAATTAGATTAAGTTACTTGCAGGACTTAGTTTCTATTGCTCATCTAAGCTGTGGCACTGCTCTGCAGAAGAACATCACAGAAACGCTTTTACCCACTCCCTCACATGCAGTGCTGCAAAATACTCCAAGGACGTTCCAAGCCATGCTGGCAGTAAGCCTCCTGAGACAGTTGATAGGACTCAGCCCAGAGCTGAGCAGAGTAAATAACAGCAGCATTCACATCCATGACCTCAGCTTCTCTGCAGGAGGTGCGCTGGGGAGCCCTGACCATGCTTTGCTAGAACAGTGTTTGTCACAGAGATTGAAAAGGTTCAGCCAGGAGGTAGTAGTTGTTAGAAACACTGGGAGGAAGGAAGAGGCAGAGACACAGATGTAATAAAGCTGGCTGGAGACACTTATCTGAGCTACTGAAAAGGGCAGGTGATAGCAGAAAGAGCTTCAGTTTCCTTCTAAATTGTGTCACTTACAGAAGAGCAAAAGATGGCTTAACGGGAGGTGAATAAGTACAAGCCAGAAAGAACCACTGTCCTGCCCAGCATGCTGCTGGCCCATGGAACTCACATGGCACCAGTCAGGCAGTGCTGTAGCTGTTTTGTAGACAGGTGATGGCATTGAGCCTGCTGTCTGCCCTTGCCCCAGGTAAATGGGATGTGTTTGAGAAGCATCTGGACAACACTCTCAGACATATGGTCTGATTTTTGGGTGGTCCTGTAAGGAGCCAGGAGCTGGACTCAGTGATCATTATGGGCCCCTTCCAACTCAGGATATTCTATGATTCTATGACTCTAAATCAACAATTCGTGCTTTGCTCTGCTTAAGTCATGAAGGGATTAATACAGGAGCAGACAATCTCTCAGGCTAGTCATAAGAAAATTGAACACAGAGACCAAAGACTATTTAATCAGCATTATTTTAATCAGGGCCGTACATAAATAGGAACAACAGCTTTAGATGCACAAAAACAGTGCCATTAAACCAGCTCAATGATCATTGGTCTTATTTAAGTTCTCAGCTGTCCCTACCCAGACAGATGAGCACATTCCTACAGCCAGTGCCCTTCTTACCAATTCATCCCTCTGTACTCAGCCCTGCTGAGGCCACACCTTGAGTACTGTGTTCAGATTTGGGCCCCTCACTACAAGAATGACATTGAGGCCATGGAGCATGTCCAGAGAAGGGCAGTGAAGCTGGTGAGGGGTCTGGAGCACAAGTCTTATGGGGAGCAGTAGAGGGAACTGGGATTGTTCAGTCTGGAGAAGAGGAGGCTCAGAGGACCTCATCACTCTCTACAGCTGCCTGAAAGGAGGTTGTGGCCTCTTCACCCAGGTAACAGCAATAGGACAAGAGGTAATGGCCTCAAGTTGCACCAGGGGAGGTTCAGGTTGGATATAAGGAAAAATTTCTTCTCAGAATGAGTGGTGATGCAGTGGCACAGGCTGCCCAGGGAGGTGGTGGAGTCACCATCACTGGAAGTGTTCAAAAACAGAGTGTATGTGGCAGTGAAGGACATGGTTAGTAGGCATGGTGGTGAGGGGTCAGTGGATGGACTAGATGATCTCAGAAGTCTTCTCCAACCTTAACAGCTCTATGATTCTATGATTACACAGAGGTCAAAAAGGACATTTGAATCACAGTAAATGTGAGCTGATACTGCATCCCATTATTGTTCCTGTTTCTTATAAGAGCACTAGTTGAGCAGCAGTGCACAAGCAGTGCTGGCACAACTTCTCCCAGCAGCGTGTATTTCTCTGCAGCATAGTTGAGAGCAAGGGGCAGCAGCTATTTTCTCATTTCCCAGAGCCAGTTATTGTCTCGTGCCTGGTGTTCCTGCAGTTCAACACTTAGGGCAAAAATCTGGAAATTCGCAGTGCAGCTAGCAGCTTCTGGTCATGGTAATGATTGGATTAGCAGGGAGAGGTCTGTCTGCAAGGATGCAGCACCGGCTGCTCTAGGGATTTATACTGATCCCCCAGCCAAAGGAAAATGAGTGTGGTGGCTGTGGTTTGCTTTCTGTTAACATTATCTTACAGTGTATGTCTTAAAAATTGGCACAGCTGGCAAATCCTGGGAGCATGGCCCAAAACTGATTTAGCATGAAGGCTGAACTTTCCCTCACCCTTTGAAGTCTGGGTGTTCTTAGTCAGTGTCAAGGTGAAGGACAATGTAACATAGTGATGTTCCTCTTCCTGCATTTTCTTACTTGGTGTGAACATCAGAAACCTTGGATCCTGGAGATTTTAAAATACATCTTAGATTCCCATGGAAATATATATGCCTTTTAAGCATCACTCCAGAAAAGAAAATCTTACTCCTTAGAGAGTCAGGTACAGAATTTTTCAGAATTTAGAGAATGTAATTGAAAAGTAAAAATTAGCTGGATAAAAGTAATATATTTTAAATATATACTTAATGAGTTTGAATTAGATAGTGATAGGACAAAGAGGAATGCTTTTAAACTAAAAGAGGGGAGATTTGGATTAGAAGTCAGGGGGAAATTTTTCACTGAGAGGGTAGTGAGGCACTGGCACAGCTGCCCAGAGAAGCTGTGGATGCCCCATCCTGAAGGTGCTGAAGACCAGCTTGGATGGGGCCCTGGGCAACCTGAGCTGGTGGGTGGCAGCCCTGCCCGTGGCAGGGGATCGGAACTGGGTGATATTTAAGGTCCTTTCCAACCCAAGCCATTCCATGATTCCATGATTAGAGTCTTTTGTGTCTAAATATAACAAAACCAGCAGCATGGGAGTTAACATACATGCTGCTAGACAAGAACATAGTAGAGAAGTTAAAGGAAGGCTAACATTCTGTAATGTAAATCAGATTTTCTTTTATTTTTCCTTAGAGGATTTTACTTTCCTTTAAACAATAAAGATTAGCTAACAGAAAGATTCCTTTGCTCATGTTTATATACAGTTGGACAAATCATTCAGGAGTCATTTGATGCTTGATGCATTTAACTTTGCTGAAGCTGTATGCAATGTAGCATGTACTGAGTTAATCATACTCACTTTTTGACATGATTTGACGTTAAAAAAAACTTCTATGCAAAGCAAGGTAAATTATGGGGCATAATTAATTTTCATGATAATAATCTGTTTGCTTAATGGTAGGGCTTTTTTAATAACACAGAAGTCTTTTAAGTATTTGAGGAAAAATTTTTAAAAGCCACTAGCATCATAGAATTTCTTTGTCTTATTCATTGTTTTTGTATTATTTAAAGGCAGTTGATACCATATTCCGTAATTGTTAGCTGGAAACCCTCTTCTAGCTAAACAAAGGAGTTCAGAAACTTCAGTCTACACCTTTTTTTGTGCTATGCTTTGGAAGTAAGCAAAACTTTCTCTGCATTTCAGTAGGTTGCAAAGGCATATTCAGTAACAGGCATTAAAAGCAGCTCAGCAGGAGCAGCTACCTATTGAATCAAAGGATTCTGTCTCTGCCTGATGTGGGGACACACTGAGCTATTGACACCTCCCAGACACGGTGAAAGATTTGTGGCATTCTCCCATGTTAAGGGCTGTAGAACAGGTGTAGGTGTCAGGCCAGGATGGATGGGAAGAGTTTGGGTTACTAAAGACAAGGACATCAACATGTGTTTAGAGTTGCTACAGAGAGTTGACTGCACATCATTTTGGTATTCATAAGACATTTTATCCTGAAAAAGAAATTTCAGAGAGCGTAAGGCCATAATTTCAGTTGATAACGACTAGTGAGCTGTAGTCACAACAGGTCTGGGAAAGGCAACTGAATTTAGGTTTTGTGGACAGTTGTTGCAGATTCCCTTATTGTAGCTCTGAGCAGGTAAAGGCAGGGGGCATCTGGTGGCAAATGTGTAATAAGGTCCATTCTGCACAGTTTCTAGATTCTCCATGTTTCTTAAGTGGAAAGTAGTCTCTATATTCAACTAAAGGGCAGCCAGAGCTCTCAGCTGACAGAGGACCAGCTTTTCCTTGAGGATATTTGACAGTTTTGACAAAATGATTTAGAACTGTGTTTTTACAAAATGACATTTTCATACACTGGTGATATATATGTATAAAGAGCTAAATCTCATCAATGTTAACCTTTCTTTTCCCCAAAGTATCCAAACTGCTGACAAGTCAGTTTGATACACTAGAGTTATGAAGAGAACAGAAATCACACAAAGATGAAAAGGTATTGGAAATCTCACTGTGTTCTTTTAGGTTCTTCATAATATAGAAACACGGCACTTAGGTCTTAGTGAACAGCAGAGGAGTGCCAAGAAAGAACATGTGTCTTTTTCCCTATCAATTTGACACAATTAGATTATAAAAGGAGATGAAAGAACATCACAAGAGACATAAAAGAACCAAGAAACATTTGCTCTAAGCCAGGTCACGGGGATTCCTTACACAGAAGCAACTATCAAAGAGAGAAAAAAAGGTTTGCATTTACTCAACAGTGATCAGTTCAGAAAGTCAAATTAAGAAAGCCTACTTGATTATTTCATTGTGGTTTATTATGCCAGTAATAATTCATGTTAAACTCTTTGATTTGTAAAAATCGATTTGAAATAACTCTGCAAATGTTAAGTATCTTTAAGAATGAATTAAATTATAGTAAAATAAATAAATACTATTATCTTACTATTATCATAACTTACTATTATCATGATTTACTATTATCATAATCCAAATTCCAATAAGGGAACACTGTAGATACAAATGTCTGCTGGTGAAACACTGGTCATAAACGTATTACTTACCTTGTTGGAGAATATGCCATAAAAAAATATATGCCACAAGTGTCACAAGTTGCTCCATAATTAATCTCTTTTTCTCTTCACCAAAATAAGCTTGCAAAGAAGATAACCTAAACCAAGAGTTCAATCCTTGATACAGAAGATTCATAAAGCATATTGTAACAATACCTCCTTGGATATCACCTATGGGTCCACACAAAGTATCTCTGTAGAACATGAAATTGTCCAAACTGAATTCAGCCTGACATTTTGAGCAGAAGGAAAACATAAAGAAATATAAGCAAGAATCAAGCAGCAAGAGACTTGACTAAATCCACAATTAGTTTTTAAAGTTATTTCAAGAATAGGTTTCAACTAAATCTCAACTAGATTTCCACTAAATAGGTGTAAGTATTATTGTGAAATAGCATGATGCAGACTCTGCAACCTCTTTGTTTACAGGGAACCAAAGCTGGTTCTGAATGAACCCGATGAAGCAACATGTGTGGCCGAGGCTGGAGCTGAGACCAAGCACTAAGGCTTCTTTGGATATAATGCGCATTAACAGAACATCATTTGCAGATGTTATTTATCCAGTTGGATTCCCCGGCTTTTCGCTATCTCTGCTCACACGAGGCACGGCCAAAACAAACAAGATGTCCTTTCCTCGGCAAAGTGCATTTGATGGAGCCATGCAGATAAAAGGCCTTCAGAGCAACGGTTCTCAGCATTCCAGCTGATTAACTCTTATAATTGGCCCTTTCTCCTCCCATTCCAGGATCTTCTCACAATAAATCTAGTTAGGAAAAGCTGCATAAAATGCAACATCAAGGAAGTACCAATGATGTGAAAGTTGTGCTGCTTTTCAAGCGACATTCCTATCATAGAAGATCAAGGGTTTATTTCCTCTTGACAGATGTAGAATGTCAACAGCCTTGGTTATCAAGAGGCTTGGTCATGCTTTTGTACATGTTTTATACCGTCTCTGTCTCATCATCAAGTATTAGGATGGAAAGCATATGAAGAAATTAAGAAGTTGGGTTTTGCTGATGCTCCTCAAAACATTAAAATCTCTCAAGAACGGCCTGTTTCACCTTGTTTACACACCCACTTAAGAAGTCACCTGCATTAGGATCAGAAAAACAAGTCCTTTGGGGGAATTTTTGCCTTCCACTGTAGTGTGCATTCTATACTTCTTAAGATCCAGAAGAAACAGTTGACCAAAGATTGCGCTACCACAACATCTCAAGATACTTTCAGTGCTTTCTTTTTCTTCTTACAGCAGTTTATAACTTGGTCCATTTTGCAAACTTCTGTAGTCTGTGTTGATAAGAGATGATCTCTAGATCCTGTTAGATTAAAAGTCTATTGTGTGGTTATCTATAATCACTAAGGCCTGGAGTTATTGACCAATGTAACTCTCTACTCTTCTCTTCTTACCCAGGCCCAGTGCAAGTTGTAGATTGTTTTTTTTTTTGAGGTAAGAAAATGTCGATGCTTTAGATAAACAACATAGTCTCCAGTATTAAGCCTGAAATGATCTGAGATTATTGCAAGGTGGCCCATGTGTAGGACAATGTGTAATATAGCTTTAGGATGCTGATCCACAACAGCTGCCTGCTAGATTAAAACTTCTTTAGGTATTTAAGGTTTCTTGCCTTTTTCAGAGAGATTTAAAAGTCTTCCACTTCAGACCGGGCTCAGTTAAAACAAACAGACTTGCCTGATACAGTAGAAGAAAAGGAAATTACTGTTAACCAACTGTGACAAAACTGAGCCAGTTTATTTTAGTCTCTGAAGTCCTTCATGAAAAATAAATGCAAGTTCTCAAAAAAAGTTTGCAGACAGGAAAGCTCAATTTTCATCTGTGAACTGTAATGAGTTACAGTAAATATTTATACATTAAATATCTTCAAAGATAAATCACAATTTTGGAATTTGAGAAACTCAGGACACACATTAGATGTAATACTACATGAGTCATACAGGTGGTTGCTGTGAAACCAAGAACAAACTTACCTAGGGGAATCTCCAAAGAACAATATTGTCAGAGATGAAATTTCCATGTTTCTTTCTCTTTATACCAATTCCCTTTAAGCGCGTTATGTTTTCCAGTATGAAATTCACATGTGAATGTAGCTGTCAATTACAGCAAAGCCATTAAAAGTACTGTTTATTCTGGACAGCAGTTATTTCACAGAACTACATCTTTGTTACAGGCATTAATAACAAGGCATAGTGACTACTTATGACCTCTGTATAAGGAGTTAAGTGTTTGCATTTTTAATTTCCTGTAACTCTCTTGTATTTTTCACTGGGTTATTTGGAGAGCTGATACATATAAATCCAGACTGACACAGCATGAAAAGCAAATCAAATTCTGTAATACTTAACTTTCAGAAAGACTGAGCAGGCCCGTGGATCTTTCAAAAATCATTAATATGCAGGGCATTTGAAATATGCCTGTAGTTCTGTTTAAATAAGAAAAATGCAATGACTGGACTATGAAATCCTTTCCCCACTTGATTGATCTCTTTCTAATTTTCCTGATTTTCAGCATGTGGGCAAGAGGTAAAGATTAAGGAAAAGATGAAAAAACATCCTCCTGAAGCAGAAATGAATATTTAGAAATTTAAGTGTCAGGCCAAAGTCACAGAGCTGTTTGCTGGTACTTATGCATTCAATTCATGCAGCCTGGTAACTGTGAAGTGAGTACTTGACAAAAAAAAAAAAAAGAAAAAGAAAAAGAAAAGAAAAGAAAAAAAAGATAAATCCTCTTTCTACTTGAGTTTCCAGGCTTGGGAGTTGGCATGACAACTGCAAGCAAGTAGTCAAGTCAGGCACCAGCTGAGAGCACGAAGTGGAAAGAAACCAACAGAAACACATAAAAAACCAGAAATACAAAGAAGTGCTAGCAAAAGAAATGAAATGATAATGTGTGGACATCAGCGAGATTTAGAGGTGTGGGCACAAGCACAAACAGTGAGCAACTATGTCCCTGCATAGCAGTAGGCAGAGTATCATATAGCTGAGGTGGTGACTAGCTGTTTCTCCAGCAAATAAAAAGATTGTGCTACTCTAGGCAAAAGTCCAGCTCTGTTGTGTGCCAACAGAAATAGCTGATCAGGCTGCACCAGAGCAGTTTTATAGTGAACTGAAAGTGGCAGTACATAAAGAAAATATTAATCTTCCTTTACCATAGAATTAAGCTAATTTTCCAGAAAATGAGAATTTATATCTAAATACAAGGAAAGAATTAAGAGGAGTGTCAAAAATAAGCATATCTGACATTTTAATGGATAACTCTAAGTCATGTTCTGAGAAAGATGAAAAAGGACTAGAAAAGGAATAAGGGGAAAAGAAGAAAAAGTAAAAATAGGAAAAAAGGAAAAGAAGAAAAAGTAAAAATAGGAAAAAAGAAGGAAGAAAAGGGAGGAAAAGGAGAAGGAAAAAGAAAGAAAAATGAAAAAGGAAAAAGGAAAAAGGAAAAATGAAAAGGAAAAAGGAAAAGCTTGTGGATATCAGCAAATAAGAGGAGGCATTCACAGATGCAGTGGGATAGGGTACTCTGCATCTTTCTAATGTTTTCAGTTTGTTTTTGTCACCTCAATATTTTGACACAGTAGATCCTCCTCTGTCTCTGTCAGTCAAGTCTGAGCAACAACAACAGCTCTACTGTAGAATACTTAAACATAGCTTTGGATTTACCTCAGAAGCCATTTTCTCCTTATATGTTGGCATAGCTGTGACTCATGAGGGCAATTAAGGCCAGACAGAACAGAAGTCTCCACTCTTGTACTTCCTTATCCAAGTACAGCTTACAAAGTTGCATTATTTAATACCTATTTCAATTGAAATTGTAGCCTGAAGTTCTTTATGCTTAATGACAATCTCATTCCTTGTAATATTTCTTCCTTAGAAACTTGGTCATTACCTCCATGTTTGTCAATTGACTGAAGTCCTTGTATTTTTTACTCAATCTTAAAATATAAATCTATTTCAAACACGAACATAACACTGATCTTAGTATGTATTTTATTTTTCCATCTACCACATTTTTGTTTTCCGTGGTTTTTTTTTTTCCCATCAGATGCATGCCTTTAAAATAGGAGCAAGGCCCAAGAATCCTTCTTACTTGTACTGAAAGATACAGTGTGATCTAACCTCACTGTCATTGGTGTTTCCTAGTTGAGATTCCTAAAGAGAAGGAATAGTTCCATCTGCACCCCAAGCTTCCTTCTGAGCATCCCATTTTGTGTTTATTCTGCCAATGCACTTGAAAAATTCTTCCTGAAATGGGAAAAAAAAAGTTTTCATTGAGACAGGGAAGTTTGAAAGTTCCCAATGTGAAAAAAAAACCCTACAGCCTTTATGCTGTATTGAATGGCAAACAGTAGGAATTCTTCCACTATTTCTGTTTCAGATATTTATTTCTGATCTATTAATACAGTTTTTCTTTTGAGAAGTGATATTTGAGTTTGCTTATTTTAGCTTGCAAATTTCTAAATCCGTTGCATTCATATTAATTATGCCATAAAATAAAATGGCAGTTTGTTACTAGCAGGGAAAGAGAAGGACCGCCTCCCAGCGATACAGCAGTTCTTTAACACACAAATTATACATCATGTGATACTTCCAAGCATGAAAATAACAATTCCATGGATTCCATAATTTCATCTTAATTTCAGGTAAAGCTTTTGGTTATTTCAATAATGCTCTGCTAAAGACAAAAGCTGTTCTTACTGTATACATCAGAGGAGAGGGGAGGAGTAAGGGAGTAATGAGAAGAGATACTTTCACCTCACAAAGATTTGACACTGCTTCATCTTTTATTAGAAACTTTAATGATGTGCTTAAACAATTCTGTTACTATATATGGTATACGAGATATATGCTATAATTCATGCTGAATATTAAGTGCTTTATAACATGGTTACTATACATGGTGAAGTCTCCAGAAAGTCTTAATGAATGACCTATTGCACATCCTCATTTGTTTTACAGCACAAACAAAATAGATGGTACAAGTGAATAGTCGGAACCATTCTTTTCCTCCATTCCTATTATATTTCAGATTTTGAACAAGTTATTGTTACCAGTGAGAAAGAAACAAGACTTATTTTCTTGTATATATTTAATTTTCATGGTAATTCAGCCACATACATTTCCCTTCATGTTAGGGAACATTTTAAAACGCTTACAGGAGGGAGTGAGTAAAAATGTGGCTTGTTGATGTGCCAGCGTTTTAACTGGTGTAAGGAAGAGCCAGTAATGATATGATAAAATATGCCAATGGAAGATCTGTCCCCAGATGTAACTTTTGGCTCACCTGGTGACTCACTGAGGCAGAGAAATCAATACAAGTCCAGCATTCTGCACTTACTGCAAATCAATTAGTAACTTTCCCTTTAGAAAACTACGTGTGTGTTGTACCTTAGACACGAGAGTATTGTAGAGATTCCACCTAAATGAGTATTTTTCTGAAGACCAGTCTCCAGATTTTGAGGCTGGATAGCACCAGATTGGGTTAAACAAGTATTCTGGTGGCATTACTCATACATGTTTCCTTTCTTTTATAACAGTAAATTCAAGAAAACAGAGTTTATCTTCTATGAATATAGTAACTAGCACTGAGCAGTCACCTTCAACCTATTACAGCAATTACAGCCAATTAGAGTAATAAACTATGGTATAAAAACATCAGCCGAGAATGACTGTAAGAATCCTGAAAATACCAGAATATACATACACCAAAAAGATTATTTTCCTACGTCTGCAGCTCTCCCTTCTGCCCTTATTCCCTTCCTCTGCCTTTGAAGCCTATGTTGATTAAGAAAGAGATATCTGTAACATGATATGTTTGCACTGATCCTACAGATTGCTGTTAACAAGCAGTCCATCACAGATGTGGCTTCTATTAAGTTTTATTACTTTCAGGATGTCAATTTTGGTACAGGCTTATTTCACTGAATTTGTGCATAAATGCTATCCATCATGGTAAAAAAAAAAACAAAAACAGAGGTGGGAAGGAGAAAATAAAAGTGAGTTAAAACAACCCTGACAGAACAGTACGGATGAAGATATCTACACATCCAGCATTAATCTATGTTTTTTCTTGACAATTATTTTTACAAGGTCTAATTGAAGCAGACTTGGTGCACAAGCCTTCTCAAGACACTACTCCATGTTATTCTACTCTTATTATGCAAGTCTGCAGAAATAGAAATTATACTGTATATGACTACAGAAATTTATATGCTAAATGCAATGTGCTACGTGAGAAATAAGTAAAACTTCTTAATCAGAAAGAATACCCAGTTTAGAACATCACTCAGTAACCACTGCCCAAGCAACTCTAGAATTATCTGAAGGATGTGACTCCAAAGCAGAAACATCAGGTGATGACTGGGAGGAAACAGAAGACAAAAAATATTTTAGCTCTGGATGTTTTCTTTATATAACATATAAAGAAAAATATAGAGCCACCAGTCTACAGCAGTATTAGAGCATTTTATATGTTAAGAATTTAAGTTAAAAACACGTAAGTATGAAATTTAAATGTACCATGATTCGAAAAGTTAAACGCTGAATTATTAGGAAATTTCAGAATTCTGGTTGTCATGAAATATTTATGTATATTTAATACACAGTCTGACCTTAAATATTGCATAATTATTTACAAATAAGCAGGGATTTTGGTGTAGCAGCAGGGAATGTAGTGGCAAGAGACTGTTATCAGCAGGACATAAACAGTACAGGAGACAAGAACTAGAAGGTTTAAAGAGAAAAAGCATTTCTTTAGTCCAAACACATAAATGCTACCACAGAGAATCAGACTCTATCTTTGTTTCTATCACAGATCAACTCACAAACCCCCACAATTTTGGAGCCCTTTATTTCAAGGCTGTCTAATATGAAACATCTGGGAAGTCTGATTTTTCAAAAGAAGTGACCACTAAGCTAAAGTTGCAGCTTCGGTCAGCAGAAGCTGTGATAAATATTTAAATGCTGCATAAAAAATGACTGCAAGGCAGGTGATGAGCCTCTCAAGTTTAACTTATTGAGCTTTGTTTCTTGGTTAAACATCCAAAAAATAAAAGTAACTCCCTCCTGTCCCACCACCACGTTTTTAACAAAAGGCTTCTTGCATACAGCGGTGAAGAAAACAGGCATGCACATTACAAAGTACTCTTACTTACCACTGAAAACGTAAACCCAAAGGTTTACACATCCTAACCGCCTGCCCAAGAATGACCATCAGCATGTTTTTAAACCAACCAGCCTTCCCTGTCCCAAAAGTCACAGCTAGCAGCAGCAGAGGATTTCTCCTCCTGCCATGTTCTCAGCTTTTGGCAGCCAGCACGCCCTGACTGTACTGTCACTAAGAATTGTTTGCTATGGTCTCCTCTGCTGTCACTTCTCAGCCGCAGAGGCCCAGTCCCATGTACCCTCATGCACTCCCCAAACTGCTCTAACTCTCATTGTCCTTGTTGCCCTCTGTCTACATTTTCCTCTTCACTATTTTTTGGGGATTACAAACTACTTTTTCTTTTTTCTATGCCAAGTTGTCAAGTGAATTTTGAACTCCGACCCTATCCTCCAATATCTACATCGCCTCCTCTGAATAGCTTTGCCAGAAAATCAGGTTGGAATCATAGAATCATAGAACGGCCTGGGTTGAAAAGGACCACAACGATCATCTAGTTTCAACCCCCCTGCTATGTGCAGGGTCGCCAACCGCTAGACCAGGCTGCCCAGAGCCACATCCAGCCTGGCCTTGAATGCCTCCAGGGATGGGGCATCCACAACCTCCTTGGGCAACCTGTTCCAGTG
>JACDJE010000116.1:1184755-1195436 GCA_016647715.1 Pavo muticus
AGACCAGGCTGCCCAGAGCCACATCCAGCCTGGCCTTGAATGCCTCCAGGGATGGGGCATCCACAACCTCCTTGGGCAACCTGTTCCAGTGCATCACCACCCTCTGTGTGAAAAACTTCCTCCTAATATCTAACCTAAACCTCCTCTGTCTCAGTTTAAAGCCATTCCCCCTTGTCCTATCACTATCCACCCTCATAAACAGTCATATATATATATACATATATATAGATATATATACATACATATATATATTAATTAAAACATAAAAAGAAAAGAGGGCAACAGAAACAAAACTAATGGGTCAGACACATAAAGTCTAATGTAGTTTTCAACTACTTAAGATTCATTTACACTAAAAACAGGTGTTGTGGGCACATGTGGATGTAGTGTGTTGATGCCAACTTCTTGTTAGAGGTTACTGACAAACTGAGTTTGTTGGACCTGCTTCCATGAACAGACAAGAACCATTTGGGGATGCAGATGTTGAAGGGAAGCTCAGCTGCAACATCCATAATGCTGTAATGCTGCGGAGTTTAAAATCCGAAGTGAGCAAGACCGGTTATAACAGTCCCGGTCTTCATGAAAGCAGACCTTGTTCAGAAAGCTGCTTGGCAGGACCCAAAGAATACTGCCATGAAGGACAAAGGAATCCAGAAAAGATGGTAGATTTTCAAGGACAGCCTCCTCAAAGCACAAGAATGATTGGTTCAGACATTTAGGAAGCCAAACCAGTATGGCAGAGAATGACAGAAGATGGGTGAGAAATCAGACTACCTAGAGAAAGGAAGACATTGCTTAAGTATGCAGGATGCAGACATAAAAATTCAAAGTTCAGCTGGAGCTGAAACTAGCTACAGATGGGAAAAGCAAAAATGAGGAAGGCTTCAACACTGGCAGCAAAACAATAACTACATAAAGAAAAGGTGAAACCACTGCTTAACGGAGCAGGGACCTAATGGTAAAGAAGATGGAAAAAAAGAAGCTATTTAATGCCTTTGCACCTCCATTTTATTTTACCATTTTACTGGTAAGGATTTTCCTTAGGTCTCCATGCTCCTTCATCTTAGTAGCAGAGCATGTGGGAGTGAAGTATTGCCCACAACAAAGGATGATCAAGTCAGGGACCACTAAAGATAATTGCACATACGCAAATTCAAGGTTCCAGACAAGCTGCATCTTGACTGATTTCATCACAAGGCTGCTCACTACTAACTTCAGATGATCATAGGAATTGAGAGAGGTTCCTGATGATTGGCAAAAGGCCATCTTCAAGGAGAGCAAGAAGGATCCAAACCACTACATGGAACTCAGCATTGCCTCTAATCCTCCTGGATGTCATTTCTCAGCACATAAATGACCCTTGTAAACATATGGAAGTACAGTGCTCAGTTTTTGAATGACAGAATGGTTGAGGTTGGAAGGGACCTCTGGTCATCAGATCCACATCCCTCTACAGTGTCACACAGAGCAGGATGCCCAGAACCACAACCAGGTGACTTTTGAAGATCTCCAAGAAAGAGACTCCACAGCCTCTCTGGGCAGCCTGTGCCAGTGCTCAGTCACCCATACAGCAAAGAAATGCTTCCTGATGTTCAAACAGAACATCCTTTGTTCCAGTTTGTGCCCATCACCTGTTGTCCTGGCACTAAACAGTACAAAAAAAGAGTCAAGCTCCATCTTCTTTATAGTCTCCCATTAGATATTTATGTGCACTGATGAGATCCCCCCAAGCCTCCTCTTCTCCGTGCTCAACAGTCCCAGCTCTCTCAGCCTTTCTTCATGAGAGATGCTCCAGTCCAATGACCACCTTACTGACCCCTGGGTTTTGGCTATCCCAGTACAAGAAAGACATTGACATATTGAAGCAAGCCCAGTGAAGAGCCACAGTGATGATCAGGGGGGCTCTGACTGAAACATGTCAGTGTATAAGGAGGGGCTCAAAGAAAAGAATTTGCTTAGCTGTAAGACAGCTTTGCTGTCTTCAAATATCTAAAGGAAGGTAAAAAGGAGACTAAATCAGACTATTCTTAGAGGCCACAGGGGCAGGACAAGAGGCTATCAACAGAAGTTGTAACATGGAAAATTCTGACCACATAGGACAAAAATTTTTTCATCATAAATTGGTCGACAGAGGCGCTACAATACCTCCATCCCTGGAGACCTGACAGAGCTAGGAGCAACTAAATCTAGCTGGGAGGCTGATCTAAATGACACTGAAAGATCCCTTCTAACCTGATACACTGTAAAGGCCAATTAACAGTAAACAGTGAATGTTTTCTGTTTCTGTGCATGTCTATCAATCAGAACATTTTTTACCAATTGGTAAACAGAGTCCTGGTCCAAGTGCTATTTTGTGTTAGGGTTTTTGTCTATAGACTCTCCAAATTATGGGATGATTGGAATAGAAAGAGTATTTATCACACTAATAACATGGCAAGAGAGCATTACCCATTATAAATGAGATTGCTGTTAAGTACACATATCCTTTTATGGAGAAAGAGAAGAAGAAAATGTTTGCAAGAACACTTGCCTGATTTGTTACCCAGTTATGGAAAAACTGGTCTAACAATACTGCAAAGATTCAGTATATAAACAGATAAAAATGCGAAAGAATTGCAGACACTGCAACAGCTAATTAGCCCTACAAAAGCTACATAAGCATTTGTTTTACATAAATTACACCACTCTTATCCTGACACAAATAGGGTTCTCTCCTTTCTTCCTATCACAGATGTAGAACTACACAAAAAGTATGTACTTCTGTTAAAGAGTTTCTCTCTCAGGAAGTAAGTGTTGGCTAATGCAAAATATATTAGCTACATAACTGGTTGGACTTTTGCAAGTATGATTCACCCTATCTAACAGATGAAAGCCAGTGATAAAAGATCCACACTAGAAGAGATTGCTACACATCAGAATTCAGATATCTAACTCTCTCTTCATTGTTATGAAGTACTAATATTAGCAACAGCATCCTTCCCTTGATTTGCATTTAACTGCATAAACTGAGCTAGCTTATTTTCACTTGCAGACAGAACACGTGAACATGCAATTTGGTTAACACTGCCTACACAGGGAAACCCCAAAGCCAGATTTGGAACTGCTTGGACAGTTTACTGATATACATGAAGTAATCAATTGCTATAACTAATACAAAATCCTGGAACTACCTGCCCAGAGGAAGTCCAAGAGGAATAGCCTACACTGTGTGAAATTCTCACTGGGTTTTAGTTGTTTGACTAAACACGCCCTCGATGCTAAAAGCACGTCTAGACTAGCATCTTGTCATAAAACACAAATACTTTACTCAGATGCTTAGTTCGGAAAAGATTTAATGGTACTTGCAATCAGCAGAGCCTTATAGCCCACAGGCCTCTACGGAAAATGGGAGCAGATATCTATTAAACATCTGGTGACTTTCTTTCCGTGGAGCAGAACAAGCATATAATATTAACTGTTGCTCTGGGAGTCATGCTTTATTTCTGAAGAACTGGATGTCACAAACGACATTTTGTAATGAATGAGCACAAACCACCATATCAGGAAGAAGTTTTATTTAAAATGTGAATTACAACTGTAAGTGCAACCAGTATAAATTACACAACACAGATGAACTGTTTGTGCAATTTTAAAGGAAAAAAATATTACCACATTTATCACTAGAATTCTCATGTTTTCCTACGCTATGGTATTTGCATTACTGGCACTGACGTACAGAATAGCACCAAAATGGTGACCACTTAAAAGATGCTTTAATCCATGGGTGTCCAACATTTTGGCTTGCCTGGGCTGCATTGAGTGAAAATGAATTTTCTAGGGCCATATCTATGAAGGCTGCTCTGAATACCTTCTAATTATTTCCATGGAAACTACAACAGAAACAAAGAGCACAATAACACTATTTAATAGATCAATTTCTTAGCTACAAAACACTGTTTTTTCAGTGTAGTCTCCACCATTAGCTGTGCATTGTCCCTAGGGATGAACAAGAGCCTGCATACCACGCTCGAAACAATCTGTACCAGCAGAGGTGACCTGCTGTCACCGTCACCACTGCTGAAATGCACCACCATTGCCCTACTGTGCTCACATCCACTAATTGGTCTCCAGAAACATTCAGCAAGCAGCAGTGAATGTCAGTGGGTGCAATTTTTTTTCAAATGAAGGAATTCCATTCCACACCTTTGCTTCATCTGCGTTTCCATATCGCATGCTATTTTGTCAGACTGCCCCTCTGCTGCCATTTGTCACACGGCAACAATATGTAACAGAATATTGGTGGGAAGGTTCAATCTGTGATGGTATACACCAAAATTCACCTCTGACATCACTGGACAACATCATAAAATAGGAGGCATTACTTTCAGAGCAGCCCTCATAAAATGTATAATTTATGTATACAGGTAACAAAACATTTTATTTTTTTAATTAAAACATACAAAGAAAGAAAGCAACAAAACCATAAAACTAGTGGGATATGTGACCTTGTTTTTCTGGAGCCAACACATCGGGCCGGTTTGATGGCAGCGGTTGCCATTCTTTGTGAGCTCCCAAGGTGTTCATCAGAGATTTTTGATTAAATTTTACTCTTCCTGTGCTTCATCCTTGAAAACTGCTGTTCACAAATGTGCGTACTGCCAAAAAGCCATGACATGCATAAAGCATGGTTGTGAAGTGAAAGGTATTTCTATGTTTTAAGATGGGGCTTATGATAAAGATTGCAACTCTATACATTTCATCTGAAAGTTCATGGGTTATGTATTTATGTCGACTGAGTTAGGATGTATGCCACAATCTCCGGTGACACTGGAAGTCAAATAACTGCAAGTTAAGTTTTGTTATTGTAACCAACAAAACGTGCATCCCACATACCAATTCACAGAAGCTTTATGTCTTGTTTTATATGAGAATTCTGACACTAAAGTCAACTTGTTTAATTGTGCTGTTAAGCCACTCAGCTCAGTAAGAAACAAAGGCTAAAGCTAACATTTTTAGAAACGTTTTGTATAAATTCAGATGAGAACACCCTTGATGTTTAGAGGGCAGTGGAACTCTACAGACCAATGGAAAATTGCTTTTCTGAGAGATAAAGCTCTCATTATCATGCCCAATAACTACATAAAGTTATGAGGTATCAGCCTTAAACTTACCAGTTTGGCATCAAGTATTCTATTCCAGAATCGAGAAAGAGTAATTCTTCCTTCTTTAATGGGTATTGCCACATTCCCAGTATATGCTGGGATAGGCTACACTAAGCATGCTGCTCCTTTCACTCCATTTTGCATTCTGCCCACAGATATGTAATCACCATGTTTAACCACCAGACCTCTAATCAGTGCCTAGATAACATCTCTCAAAAAGTCAAACAACAACAACAAAAAAAGTACAAAGTCTTCGGTATAACAACCATATGGATACTATTTAGTCACGGATGAAATCCTGATTTAAGGTCAGTTTTCTCATAATCATCACGGGTATAGATATATATCAGAGGAAAGATAGCATTTCTGGTTTTGCCATTTATTCCTGCCTTTTACAAGTCCTCATGCTTTAAATCTTAATAATGAAGGTGCACTTTAAGACAAACTTAAAAAGATACTACTTTTGTAGTTATCTTCCAACTGTTTTTCATAGTCAGATTTATTTTTTTCAGTTTGTGGTAAATGACTACTATTTCTCAATCACACATTTAAAATGCTATTGTGTGCTTGTATAAGGAAACAAGAACTACTGCAGTTAGAAAGTTCTATTCCGAAGTAGAAAAACAAATGTGGCATTTTTTCTAAGCAGCTGCGTTCCTAATGTGTTTTGAATAATAATTTCTTACCTGAATTGAAAAAAAAATCAGAATAAAAGCAGTGTATTTGTGCATTCTGCTTCTGGTTTAAGATATTTTCAGAGAAAGAACAAGCGCATGATGAGTTTTCTTCCTAAGCAACACTAGTGATTTTTCAACAAAAATTCTGACACACACAATTCCCCAAAACCCAGTGAAAACAACAATGTTGGCTAAGTGTCAGAATACATAAATTGAAAGCAATGCCACTGCAAAAGACATAATTTGACCTAAATCTGAAGTATTTGCAATGACACATGAACAGAAAAAGATCTACAGTGCTTCTACAGGAAGGACAGTTCATAAATTGCCCTTAAACTTTCGAGTATGTTTCAAAAAAAGAAACCCAAGGGAATTGAAAATAAGCGTACCATTATACAGAATGGTTTCCTCAGATTTCACTTTTTAAAGCACACCACAGTTAACCAAATTTGTTGGAGGAAAAAATCGTTACTTGATTATGCTTCACTTGCAATTAAACAAAACTTAGACAGAATGTCCTCTCCAGTGCTATAGTAGCTTTGAGAGTGAGAAAAGAAACACAGTCTTTGTAGCAAGAACACTCTACTTAATATTAGACATGATGTGATAGACGCTGAAAAGAAAAGCCTGGCAAGCGAATACATATTCAGTAAGTAAGAGGATGAGCTAAAAGCTCTGGATTCTTATCCATGGGCATTAGAATCGCGAACAAATGCTGGAAGAGATCCTTTTGTAACACAGAAAAAGAAGGAAGAAGGACAGCAAAAAATTCATCATGTGAAACTCACTTAGACTCACTGTAGGAAAAAAATGCTTTACTAATTGTACTGCTCAAAATAAAGCATGTACAAACAGTGAAGCCAGAAACTCAACAAATAAACTTCTGCTTATCCCCAGAAAACAATGCAGCTACAATTTACTACACAATTCTAAATAAAAGTTAATCTAAGAACATGCTTGTTTGATGACAAGATAGCAGAAAAACCTTCAGAAGTCAACACGATTTAGAGTCCAAAAACTCTGATCACCACCATTTTTAATTAGAAATTTTTCATTTTTGATGGCAATATGCTATGACATCCTTCCCTCTGAGGAGACTTTGGGGTATACATTATTTTTCACTGACTCTTCTAGACTATCAAGACTGCCTACTGTAGTTGTCATTTCTCACAAAAAAAAAAAAAAACAAACCCAAAACCCACCAGAACCTCTCTAGCTTTAAATTCAAGCTCCTTTTAGCCAACTCACCTTGCCATAACTATATTCCAGTACACTGTTATTCACACTGGGTTTTCCCAAGGAGCAAGTAATAATTCATAGCTGCTCACTTGATTTTTAGCAGATATTTGCAAAATTTGTCCAGGGGTTAAGTAAAACGTCACTCTCCTGTCCTAAGCATGACTTCCCACAGCAGCACAATTCAGTTACCACTACAAAATTATTCCCCTTTATAAAGCCTCATGTAACTAAAAAAGCTAAGAATCAAGGTGCACATAGAGACAGTCCATTGACTGATCCATGACTTCTCTTCAAGATTTCTTCTGCCTCATACTGTGCTTTTGAAGCAAATCTGCTGACGGTCTCCATGTAGAATACTTTGCTTCATCCTCAGAGCAGACTCGGAGCATGCTTTTTATTCTCCAACCACAAGACAGAAGGACCAAGTCAGAGCTAGCTAAAGTAGTGCCTCTCCATAACAGTGGGCAATAGGGCCTCTGCACAAAGTCTATCTGCTCACATTGACACTGCCACTAAGAACACAGCTGCCACTATATGAAGTTTTCTTTCTGGTGCAAGAACAGGCATGATCCAGAAGTGTATTCAAATGTATGCGGTTGGGCACAAGTTCACAGTTTTCAAAGTATTTATTGGATTTCCAACATGGTATTTTGGGCATTATCTTCTTTCTCTTGTTGTATTTGACAGCTTTAAACAGCTTGCATATATATTCATTTCCTCCTGCCCTTAGACACTCATTTACCCGGCTGGCAGCATCTTAGGAAACAAAACCAATGCCAACAGGAAAGAAAAGCAAGGCAGTGAATGGACGGGTACGCAGCCTACTTGCTTTTCAGCATGCTTTCCGATACCTTCCTTTCACTTGGAATTTGGATACTGTTGAGAGAGAAGATTTTTTAAAAATGGAATTTATTTCAACAGAGCATCCAAAGAGCCTCACGGAGCTGAAGATGCTCAGCTACATCTTCAAGGGCCACTGTGTCGGGAACCTCATGAGCAGGCTGGTGCGGAGGACGAAGGAAAAGTCATTCCTTGAGGTACTATGGGTGGCTTAGTCCTCTGACTGCCATCTGCTGAAAAAAAACCGTAGCCCTTAATCTGGGGCAAACCGTAACTATTGCTTTTGGCAGGTTCGTAAATGCGACTTAAAAAAGGGAGACGGCGGTGGGGGTGGCTCGTGTACTCCTCCTCCCTTCCCCCTCCCGATGCGCAGCTCTGTCTGCAGCCCATGTGGCGGGAGGCGGCCGCAGCCGGTTCCAATTCCCACTTTCCCACTTTGGCCCCCGCTCGCTGCCGGGGCCGGGCCGAGCCAGGACGGGCCGCGGGCTCCCGCCCCCTTCCCTTCCCTCCCTGCCGCGCTCCATCTTCCCTGCTCCATCCCATCCTCCGCTCCCCCAGGGCACCGTGTGGGAAGTACGAATTTCCGCTGAGTTTTTCTCGGTCACTTTCGGAGCTCGTCNCGCTAGACCAGGCTGCCCAGAGCCACATCCAGCCTGGCCTTGAATGCCTCCAGGGATGGGGCATCCACAACCTCCTTGGGCAACCTGTTCCAGTGTGTCACCACCCTCTGTGTGAAAAACTTCCTCCTAATATCTAACCTAAACCTTCCCTATCTTAGTAGAGAATATTACATTCCACCACCCAGATTTTTAATGAAACATAACACTGCACAGCAGACACAGCATAAATCCTTGCAGAACCAAAGCTGATAAACCCAGCAAATTTTAGAGTAATTATCAGTACAGGCCAGGTGCAATTTTTTCCAGCCACATTTGTATCCACCTTACACTGTTATCACCTAGCCCACGTGTTCCTAGACTCTGGGAGTATCAGAGTACCTTATCATTTCTGTTAGGTATTCTTACAAACCTTTACTCACCAGCTCTATACATTAAGCTACTTGTCATGGCAAGCATCTCCTCCTGTCCCTAATACTGTACAGCATTACTTACTCCTCTTTTGAACTAACTGAACATATTTAGCTGAAGTAACTCGTAACCCAATACTTTTGATGTCTAATTGAATATTACCAATAAATTGCCCACTTTAAACAAGTCTCAGCTATAGCATTAGCAACAGCTTTGATCCAAAATGACATTTAATCATGTGGAATTAAGTACACTGTAATCAAAATGCAAATATTTATACAAACAGAAAGAATACAAGAACTGCAATGCTTTTGCTTCTACTTTGTTTTTATAGATCCCCTCATTTTAATTAGTAAATGTTTTGAAGAGTTCTACAAACACTTTACCAAGGCACTTACACAAATGAAAGCATTTGCACAGAGCCATTTGCAATACAAGATTAAAAATATGTTTTTCTCTGCTCCAAAAGTTTATTGCCTCCAGTGCTAAGTGAAAGAAAGAATGCTTACATCTGCCACTCTAAATACACATATATGCCACAGGTCAATTTATATAGAAATGTTTGGTGCTTAAGACTGAATGATGATGTAATGCAGCCTTACTGCCTTAATTTTCACTAAAAATTATTACACACAGTACCACACACAGCCATATGCAGCAAAAATGTGGAACTAAGAAGCACTGACAATGCTGTCGATTTTTCAATTAAATTTAGCAATGTCACTATTCAAATATCACCACAAATGGACATGTTAGTGAAGAGGGAAGAATAAACAGAGTTAAGTGAAATCAAACCAATCATAATTTTAAGCATACAAAACTTTTTTCAGGCACGGCAGAGCATTTACCTGGGGCTGCATGTAGATTTCCATCATTTATATATCCAAGACAGAGTAACTCAAACGGGGATGAGACACACTGGCATCCACAGTCTATCTGTTCACAGCAGCTTAAGCCAGCTTGCATCGTTTATCACGGCAAAAGAGCCAGAAGGGAGAGAACTGGGTCCTCTATAAATATCAGAATACTAAAATGCCAGGAGAAAAGCAGAGTTTTTTACTTTAAAGGATAATTTAGATCCTCAAGAGGATGCATACTAAACAGGAAGAAGTTATATCAGAAATTGGAAAGTTGCCTGCCACTGTCAGAAAGTTCTCAGAGATGCTTCCAGTAGCAGCAAAAGGAGCAAAAAAAAACCCAAAAACCAAACAAACAAAAAAACAACCAACAAAGCAATTTCTTGAAAAGATGTAAAAGGACTCATGTGACACTTCACTCCGATAACGGATGACTAAACCCAATGATCAAGACAGTGTTTTTAATCATAACTTAGTCATATGTTTAAATGCTTTCTTTAAAATCACTTGAGGACATATCTTTGGTGAAAGCACATGACCTCATGGCTCTATTAATGTCAAAGGTATGCTGAGTTAACTCCAGTTCAGGGCCTAACATGGGCGTCCAATCTTTTGGCTTGCCTGGGCTGCATTGAGTGAAGAGGAAGTATCTTGGGCTGCCTGTAAAATGTATAATATAGTTAATGTATGTAAGTAACAGAACTTTTATATCGTAGAATCACAGAATGGCCTGGGTTGAAAAGGACCTCAAAGATCATCTAGTTTCAACCCCCCTGCTATATGCAGGGTCACCAACCACCAGACCAGGCTGCCCAGAGCCACATCCAGCCTGGCCTTGAATGCCTCCAGGGATGGGGCATCCACAACCTCCTTGGGCAACCTGTTCCAGTGCATCACCA
>JACDJE010000116.1:1200486-1221925 GCA_016647715.1 Pavo muticus
CTCCGCCCGCCCCCTCCGCCCCCGGGAGAGCCGGCGGAGCAGCGGGCAGCCTCTGGGCTCCGCTCTGCGGCACCGGCCCCGGGCAGAGCCTGGCATCCGCAGCCCTCCCGCCGCTCCCCGCCCCGGCCGGCTCCGGTGACGGGAGCCCATGGTGTCGGGCACCGCGACCTGCACCGGTCGCGGCGCCCGCCTGCCCGGCGCAGAGCTCGGTCCGGCGCGGAGCAGAGGAGGGGCCGAGTAGCAGCCGCCGAGGAGCGGTGGGATGCCGGAGGGACACAAAGCCGCCGGGGGAAGCAGCCCTCGGCTCGTCCCGGGATGGGGGCGCGGCGCCGGCTCTGCCTGATGGTGCCGTTGGGCTCCTTCACTCTCTTCCTCCTGCTGCTGCCCGCGGCCGAGCCCATCTGCCCCGAGCCGTGCGACTGCCAGCAGCACCAGCACCTCCTCTGCACCAACCGGGGCCTGCGCTCCGTGCCCAAGGCTGCCGAGCCCCAGGATGTCATCACCTACAGCCTGGGAGGGAACTTCATCTCCAACATCTCTGCCTTCGACTTCCATCGCCTGGCCGGGCTCCAACGCCTGGACCTGCAGTACAACCGGATCCGCTCGCTGCATCCCAAGGCCTTTGAGCACCTGGGCCAGCTGGAGGAGCTCTACCTGGGCAACAACCTGCTGCCTGCACTGGCCCCTGGCACACTCAGTGCACTGGCCAAGCTGCGCATCCTCTATGTGAATGCCAACGAGATTGGCCGCCTCAGCGCTGCCTCCTTCTCTGGCCTCAGCAGCCTGGTCAAGCTGCGCCTGGATGGCAATGAGCTGGGCTCACTGGGCGACTCCACCTTCTCGGGGCTGCCCAATTTACTCTACCTGCACCTGGAGTCCAACCGCATCCGCTGGCTGAGCCGCGGGGCGTTCACTGGCCTGACCAGGCTGCGCTTCCTCGACCTCTCTGGGAACCAGCAGAGCTCCCTTCGCCACCCGGAACTCTTTGAACCGCTGCGTTCCCTGCACACCCTGCTGCTGGCCAGCAACAGCCTGCAGCAGCTGGCAGGGGGGCTTTTTCGGCACCTGCCCACCTTGGCCAAGCTCTCGCTCAGTGGCAACCGACTAGCTCACCTGGCACCGGATGCCTTCACGGGGCTGGGCTCGCTGAAAGAGCTACGCCTCGAGGGCAACCAGCTGAGCCACCTCCCTGCCACGCTTCTGGAGCCACTGAGCAGCCTGGAGGCACTGGATCTGAGCCGCAATGCGCTGACTGCCTTGCACCCCACCACTTTTGGCCGTCTCAGCCACCTGCGGGAGCTCAGCCTGCGAGACAATGCACTAGCCACGCTCCCTGGTGAGCTCTTCGCCTCCAGCCCGGCTCTCTACCGCCTGGAGCTGGAAGGGAACACCTGGAGCTGTGACTGCCGCCTCCGAGGCCTCAAGCACTGGCTGGGAGCCTGGCACTCACAGGGCCGCCTACTCACCGTCTTCGTGCAGTGCCACCTGCCGCCCACCTTGGCTGGCAAGTACCTCGACTACCTGCAGGACAACCAGCTGCTGCCGCCACCTGATGGCAGCCCTTGCGTCAGTAGCACCTCTCCCTCTGCATCCCCACCACCAGCTGCTGAGGGGCTCAGCACCAATAGCAGCAGGGCCATGGGGCTGCCTCATGGGCCCCCAGGTGTGCCTCCTCCATCTGCCTCCACTGCCCGCCTGCTGGCAGTGCCTGAAGACGAGACGGTGGCACCGCAGGGCATGGCGGAGGCTCCCAGCCCCACACCGCTGCCTACCCGCCCCAAGGTCTCAGGGCCGGTGCCACCCAGCGTGGCCTGGCCCCGGCGTGGCGGCAAGCCCCGCTCTGTGCCATCCTCCAGTGTGCCACCACTGGTGTCTGACCCATGCGACTTCAACAAGCTGTTCCTCTGCAACCTGTCTGTGGAGGCGGTGGGCTCCAGCTCGGTGACGGTCCGCTGGGCCGTGCGGCCTCACCGCAGCCCCCGCCTACTGGGCCCCGCGCGCTTCCGCCTGCTCTTTGACCGCTTCGGTGCGGCCGTCAAGTTCCAGCGCTTTGTCTATCTGCCGGAGCGCAGCGAGCCAGCTGCCACACTACGAGAGCTGCGCCCAGACACCCCCTACCTTGTGTGTGTCGAGGGTGTGCTCGGTGGCCGCGTGTGCCCAGTAGCGCCGCGGGACCACTGTGCGGGGCTGGTCACCCTGCCCGAGGGCAGTGCAGCGGCGGCGGGCGGGCCCCGCGGCCCCGACCAGCAGCTCCTCACGCTGGTGCTGCTGGCGGTCAACGCGCTGCTGCTCTTTGCTGCACTGGCAGCCTGGGCCTCCCGCCTGCTTCGGAAGAAGGTGCTGGGGCGGCGGCGGAGGAAGGCGGCTCCTGTTCATGTGCGGCAGCTCTACTCCACCCGCCGGCCGCTCCGCTCCATGGGCACTGGTGTGTCTGCCGACTTCTCGGGCTTCCAGTCCCACCGTCCACCCCGTGGTGCTGCTTGTGCGCTCAGCGAGGCTGACCTCATTGAGTTCCCCTGCGAGCGCTTCATGGACAGTGGCAGTGCCCGGCACGGTGACGACCACCTGCTGCAGCGCTTTGCTGACTGAGCTGCAGAATTACAGCTCCCAGCCGCCCTGTGCAGAAGGAGGATGGCAGCTGGGCCTGCCTGGAGCTGCAGCAGATGAGGCGGCTATTGGTCCGTGAGGGGATGGTGCAGGTCCCTAAGATCACAGCCTGCAATAGGGAAAGCTGTGGTGCTGTCAGTGCCTTCAGCCGCCGCCAGGCCCATAGCACAGTCAAAGAACTATCAGCAGTGAGAGGGCTTGTTTAGTCACCTCTGAGATCTCTGTTTCCTTGCAAACCATCACTAACCCATGAAAACAACTCAACTGTGACCATAACTGTGCCTTGATGTGAGGAGAGCGGATTGGAGGGAGCTACCACCGACAGCAGCTGTGCCTGCCTGTGCCAACTCTTCTGCCAAATGTATGCCAACATACATTTAAGCGTCACATTTTACAGGTTGTTTTTCCAGACTGCAGTTGACAGCATCCCAGCCGTGTACAAGGATGGTCTGAGCTGACATTTCAAGGTGCAAGCCCTTCCTAATAAACAATTCGTACTAAATGTTTTCCTTCGATTTTGTTACTCTTGAACCATGCAGCCCGGAGGTCAGTCGGAGGGCTGGGAGTGCCCGTATCATACTGGTCAGTTTAGGTGCTGTGCCTTTTTAACTCGAATGTGAGGCGATTTAATGTGCGCAAGCGTGTTTTCTTATTGTTTTGTAAACGGGAAACAATAACGCAGCTGGTTAGTTTTACAGGAATATATTGCTGACACCACTAGGAAAAAACTAACAAAATTTTGTGATATGTTTACAAATGAGCTATTTTTTGATTGTTTTTTTAATAAATGCTGTTGGGTACTTGTACACATGAATGTGTGTTTTAGTTCTCTGGGTCCATGATGGTCAGTAGGTCACTGACCCTCAGATAATCCATCTTTATTCCTCAAGAAGTGAATGCAGAAGCAAACTGTCGATGGATAAATAATATTGGTGCCTTTCTTCACAAACAATAATAGGTATGGATACGTCAGAAATGTGAAACTCTTTATCATAACAGGCAATCTTCTCTTAGCCTTAGCCTACTAAAGTTAGAAGCTTTATGTACCTCACTGTGAAATAAAACATTTTTGTATATTAATCTAGATTCTGTGTTTTGTGTAGCTGAGTGAGCAGTGCTGAAGTTAAACTCTCGTGCAGTAGTATATTACATTTGAGCTGTATGTATGCTTTTTTTGTTTTTCCTTTGATTGGAATTTTGTTTCTCTTACTAGAGCAATGCTAATCATTTTATGATCAATTGCTCTCTACTTTCTCGGAGTTTTACTTTCCTAAATATTTACAGAATGTTGTTATGTTACTATTAGATATGGTGGCTTAGTTTACATAAATAATTCTCACTGTGTGGTCTAGAAATGGACTAATTAAAAATGTCCAAACTGTGGTTACACTATAAATGCAAATGTTTTAGATGGAGTTTGGTAAATTGTTGAGACCACTGATACCACTTGTTCTCCTTTGAATTTAATGTGCAACCTCAGATGAACTCTTGTTGAACTGAATGGCTGGAAGGAGGTAATTGGTGCTCTTTGGAGGCATTCATCTCACACGTTCATCGCTGACATGAGATCGTGACTACAAGTTCTTTATTACCATAATTGCAAGTAGACAATTTGGAGTTTTTTTCTTTCTTTTGAGATAATCAGCTGTTTACAAAAGACACCCTGATAACTGGTACCTTCAGTTGGAATTCAGTGACTGAAAGGAAAGAACAAGACTTTAAAGTTTGGAGGGATTTTTATTCAATCAGGGGGAGTGGAAAGGGACTAGATAGTTTGTCTTGATCTTTGCCTTTTAAATGGAGAGAAAAATTCAGATTTAACTTGAGTTGATTCCTGAGTCAGCAACAAAAAGCCCTTCAGATTTTCATTTTGACAGGTATCAGTTTTGATGAATATCAAGGGCCAAGATCAGTTGTTGATATGTAGATTAAAATTCATAGCACTTACAGAACACAGCACTGAATGAAATTTAAAGTGAAGGAATCCAGAATCAGGCTTTATTTTTTGATAAGAGTCTTACATTTCTATTCTTCTTTTGAACATCTGGGTGTTTTGGCCATTTATGACCATCTATGGAGTACACCACTGTTTGTTATTAGAAATGTAACGAGAATTGTTGGGTAAAGCTGTGTGTCACACTAACATTAGCTCTATCGCTGGATATTCTTCCAATGGGAGATGCATAGATGCTGTACGTGATTATAAAAAGTTACGTCAATAAATCCATTTGCTGAAGGAAAACTGGTGTGTTACAGTGATTGAAGAGTTATCTATTATGAGATATATGGACTAGCTGTAACTGCTTGGTATTACTAGGACTGTAGCTCTTCAGAGTTTCTCTTAGTTCATTCACTTTTTTCACCATACATCACGTTGTCTGTCTGGGTTGTACTATGCTAGGATAGTGCAAACACTAAAATAATTAAAACGATCATTTCTGTGACAGATAAACCTCTGGCCCAAGGCAGACTAATCAGATGCTGTTACACTTGAGAACTAACAATCCTTTCTAAACTAAATAGGAAATTATGACTGTTTGAGATAATATCAATTCAGTGTTATCAGGCTAATGATACAAATATGTCATATTGAGCATATATCTTTGTTTTAGTTAAGAATTCACTGATTCTTTCTGAATTTATACAAACCTCTCAGAAATGAAACGGCTGCTTGTTCCAGCCTAGGAGAAGGAAGTGTGTAGATCTTCCTAACAAAAGGATTGGTTGAAATGGTGACTTTGTAGAAGTCACATGTACTGTAACTTTAGGAATACTTAAACTGTATGCACAGATGTTACAGCTCTTCTTTTTTTTTTTTTTTTTTTTTTTTTTTTTTTGTGGGGAGGTCTGAACTAGCAGGTGGTCGAAGAAACAGAAATGTCAGTGACATTTGGTGACTGAATGTTATTAATGTTACATGGCTCTATTTTTACCAGTAGTATTTTAATGTACTTGTGTCGTTTTTAAAGTAAGGTCCTTTTAATAGAATGACTGTAAAAATAGCCCTTTCTGAATGAGTGAGTATGCTATCAGTTTGTGCTCAGAATGTTCCTTCCATCAGAAAGTTTTACTGCCATGTCCCCTGCAGGAGTCTAGGAAACCTGGGGAAGAGTGAATGGAGTGCCCTTCTCCCACTAAGTAATCACTGGGCAGGTTATCTCTCACAGGCTGGAAATCATGCAAGTATTGTCCTATCCAATTCAGTGGACAACTGCAGGAGATTCCCCAGTGGTAGGAGGGCTTCCCTGCAGCAGCCCTGGCTCTACCACCTCCTGCTCACTCTCACAGTTCCTGGCCCTTCTCTGCTGTCAGCTGGTGCTGTTTGTGCAGCTGGAAGGTGAACTCCAAAATTAATCCTTCAGGAAAATAACCTTTCCCAGTACCCCTCCTCTCCCTGATTTTTTCGGCCCGCTCAGTTTCTTTGATCCTGCTCGACTTGCACAAGTGGTAGTGGCAAAATGCAAGGGTGGCAAAGTGCAGAGGCAGGAAAAATGCAGCCAGAGACAGAAAGCTGCTTAAACAGTCTCAGATACTCTTGGCATCCCATGTGTCCTCAATCCAAGAAAAGCTACGCTATTCTCATTAGACTAAAATCCTCTATGGAGGAGTTCATACCTTTAGTGGAACATTGTTAATGATCTGCAAACTGAAAACACTTTAAATGGTGCTAGGAGATCCTGAGAATACTGACATTATGGCATATAGCTAGAGGGAAATAACCTGAAGTGAGTAGGGCTATAACACTGTCGGTGAAGGTCTACACGTGCATGAAAAACGTTTGGTATTGAAAAGGACTCTCAACTATCAGAGCTTGTGGTAATGATATGGTTTTATAGAAATATTGATTTCTTCATGCAGTGCTGTCTTCAGTTTTCACAATGCACTGTGAATGCTACTTTTTGAATTACCATTATTGAAACCACATTATTACTCCTACAAGAAGGAACCTGATAAATTGTATATATCTCTTTTCTGCCTTTTCCTTCTTGCTGTTTCCTGGGAGAGATTGAGAAGGTGAGGAACTGATAGGAAGAAGAGTCTACTGCAGTTCTGTCAGGATAATTGTTTAATTAGTGAACCTACATTTAGATTGCAGTTTCTTTTCACAATACTATGTAGTTGCAGAAGAGTACTTCAGTGAGTAAGAGAAATACTCTCTCACTTCCTAAAGCCATATTTCTCTGACTAACAAGGATGTATGTATGGTGTGCGAGGTCCACAAGTACAGCTTTGCTTTAAAAAACTGAGTTTTAAAACCAAGTAACCAAACTATATACAGTGAGATACTTGATTTTTCATCTGGGCTACTCTTTTGAGTGGAGCTGCTATAGATGTTATCTATAATCTGATAATTGTCACATAGAAATGTGGTCTAAATGTAAGGAAACTGTGTGTGTTGGATGCTGGAATTGTTCTTTTTGTTCTATTCTAAATATACCATAGTTTTGGCTGCCTGTCCAAATACTATTGTTGTGTTTTTATCCATAAAAAGTTGACTTTTCTCAAAAACATGCTTTAATTCCCATAGAAATTAAATTCCTGTAGAAAAATAGTCAATTGTCTTTGAACACAAATATTTATCTTAATATCTTTGCAGGCAAATTTATTTACATAAATGCTCTTTGGTATGTTTTTATAAATAAATCTATATCTCACTTGTTTTCACAAACAAGGCCATAGGAATTTAAATGGATAATAAAGTATGACTAAATAGCTGAAAAAAATCTGCCTAAAAACACAATAACTATATTTATTAACAAGGAGCAATCCAAGAATTTGAAGAGAATGTGTGATAATTTATAATCTGGTGTATATCTCAGTATTGGATCTTCAAGGTATATTTATTTTTTATTTGATAATCTATGTGTAATAATTTCATATCACAGAAATAAGAGCTATTAGCCCAAGGGTAGAGAGGTCCCTGAGTATATAAATTTTAAAAGCTATTGATTGCTACAAAGAATTTGGAGAAAAGCACTCTTACTTACTAATGTATCACTTTTTTTTTCATTGCAATGCAGATTTGAACTTGCTGCCAGGCACAGCAGTCCTTAGCTAATATAGTAAATGGTGTCTTTTGACTTCAGATAGATAGATGTCATCCTATCATTTGGTTTACCAAAGTATTTTTTATGTTCAGACAAACGTATTTTCAAATCATGTTAATAGTTTTTCAAAACATTTCAATTTTTTGGATATATCCCATATTCCAAAATATTTTTTTGCTCTTCAGTTAGAGCCATTTCAGTCAACAGATGTAGACCAATTTGTAATGTATCAAGTGCCCAGAGACAGGGAAGTTAGGGTCCTATTTTTTATGATTTTGTGAGAATGAATGATCAATGAAACATTCAGATGGAGACATAGTTGTGCCTTCTATGCTATACATTTGCTACAGCAAATGTACGATGATAATACAGCTCCTTAGTCATCACTCTTGTCTTGTGTAGTAAGTTTGATTTTGTTGCACAAGACTGAAAAAAATATATATGATTATGAGACTTGAATCATGAATTTAAAGGAAACACAATAGATAAGCTTTTTGTCAAGTCCTTTGCAAAAGTCTTGTTAGATTGACCTTTTCCTTGTTTTTCTAATTAACTTGTCATATATGCAGTTTCTGTCATTATCATTTGTCTAGTATATGTTTTTTTATTATAGTGAATGTTTAGTAGTCAGTTGGATATTTGAAGGAGGGTATGTATAATAGCTAAAAATAATGCACAAAAAGATACAAACATTTTCTCAGTGAGAGATGAATTCATATCTTAAGGGACAAACGTTCCAGGGATGCTGTCTTTAAAATAAACTTGAATGACAGATGTACATCAGGAATGGTATTCCCTTTCATTACAACATGAAGAAGGTAGGAAGGTTGTAAAGAATTATGTGAATCTTTTATTTAATATTTTGCCAAAGAAGAGAGGTCTGTGGCAATGAAATAAATTATATTGTAAACTGTGCTCTAAGTTCAATGTCTGTCTTTAAAAAAAAAAGAGGGAAGGAAGAAAAGAAAGAATGAAAAGAGGAAAACAAAGGAAGAAAGGAAAAAAGAACAAGAGAAAGAAGGAAAGAAAAAAAGAAAAAATACAGCTTGAAGAGATGAGCTTGAGTGTTTTAACTGGCATGGAGACACCTTTCTCAGGTGATAATTATCTAAAAGAGGGAATTGTTCATGATCATTGTTAGATCCGAACCCTAACTCTGAACATCTTACTAAGTGGTGTTGTGTTTTCTCCTTCAGCAAAACAAGTTAGGGATATTCTATTTAGCCTGGTATCCATTCAGTTATTTGTTTTCTCTTAGTTCGTTTTTAAAACTCATTATAATGGAGGTTTTTGGTTTTTTTTCCTGGTTAGCCCACATAATTCTATCATAAATTTTGGTTGTGGGCATGGGGAGGAGGATGTAGAGCAGACTCTGCATTAGGAAGAAGTAGAGGAAAGGATTCTTTTAGATATTTTTGTTTGTTTTGTCTGATTTGAAATAGAGATAACGCCTGTTTGAAATGGAGTCTGCTCTCAGAAAGAGGAAGAAGGAATACATGAATTTTAAATAATTTCTGCTTAAATTGAAGTTGTTTTATTCAGAAGCAATTTGTGATTGGAATGACTCACCGTGACCTTGCTGATAGGATTCCACTGGCACAAAGGCAAGTGCAGAGGCTTCTGGTTTTCCGGCCCGGATATATCCTTAAGAACTGAGACTGCAGAGTCCCAGCGGGAGCTCAAGACATCCCTTCCTTCCACTCCCATGGCTCACATGGAAAAGACATTTGGAGTCAGAATCCTTCTCCCAGGATGGCTAGAAGCTGTATTTATTCTGTAACACATATCTGTTGACCTAAGCTGGCTTTATAACTGTAAAGCTATAAATAGGTTTTACACTAAAGGCAGCACCAAAAAGATCTTTCTTAGAGGTATTTAGAGCATGTCCCATCCAGAAAGTGGTAATGAATTCCAAGCTGTTAGCTTTTAACTATACAGACACTTATATTTTGGAGGCCTTTGTTGGTTAGATTTACACTCGCAAGTGCACCTGAGGCATACTGGGCTTCAGTCCGATGGTGTGTTTTCATGCAAGCTGCTAAAAATGCAAACCATTCCAGTTAGCACAATGGTACCTGGAAAACTGCTGATGTTCTCGCATACAGCTTTGTGTGTATGCAGTGGAATAATCATTTGGCTATTGAGGTTGGGAACACTGCAAAATTTGAGTATGTGCAAAACATCACCAGTACTGACTTTATACCTGTAGGGCATATCAGTTTGTTTGCTTGTTTTGTTTTCTTTTTCCCGAGTATTCTTTGTTTTCTGCCCCGTGCTATTACCTCCTTCTCTGTCTGGCTGGAAGTTTCTGTAATAACACATAGCAAAAGCAACTGAAGTATGTGTTTAAGGTGTGCTGAGCAGCCAGAGTCTGAGAAGCTGCAGGTGCCTAGAAAACATGATGCCTTAAAAATGCACAAAAGGTGGGCCGATGGAGGCATTCAAGTTCAGCGTTTTATCCATTACATAGATAGCTGTCCAAATTCATGTGTGACCATTCCCATTTAACTCCGAATAATTATTTGATGCCTTTTGTTCTCCTTTGGGATCTGTAGGGAGCTGTCAAGGGCTATTTGCATTTGCATCAAACCTCCCACTCTCAGTTTTGACCTGATCCTGTCTACTGTAACCACTCAGTCTGCATTTCTGTCCAGAACAGCCAGTACTTGTAATGCGTGCTGTTATTATGTCATATGAACAAAGTACAAGAGGAAAGGATTATGAATTTAGAAAATGTGTTCCTTGCCTAAAGCTTTACCATTCAGCTGACAATAATCCTGGCAGACAGCCCCAGTGATCTCTAATTTGGTCTGATTCTTCTGAAAGTCTGCTGCCTCTCCTGAGAGGGGAATAGCTGTCAGAGCTCCCCTGTTCTGTGCATTTGATCTTTCTGTTTTGGACGAAGCTAGTTTCCTAAGTTTCTTTACAGAAGGCCGTAAAATGCTGACATCCAGGACAGCGCTGGGGCTTTTATCACCTGCATGGGTTTGCACATCAAAGGGATTGCGTAGCTTTCTGTTTTTCAGACAGTCCTTTTTTGAACTAAAACAGTCAGAATCAGACAGGAACGGTCAGAAACTGAGTTTTTATTCATAAATCTGAATAATCAAGCCAGGAGTAATTCATACATCACATAGAGGATCTACAAAACCAACGTACTTCTCCAAGACACTGCTCTCCTTTTGCACAGCCTTCTCTGTGTGCTGCTGGCTTTAGCCTGCATTTCTCAAGTCCCCTTGGGGGCTGGCTTTTGTTTTTATTTATTTCTTTGTTTGTTCCTTGCTTTATTTGTTTCCTGCTGTGTAATAGGCCCTATCCATGCCCCTTTTTCCTTTGTCTTAAGTATTTAAACATCATAACTACAGCCACTGAGTCATTACATCAGAGCTCCAAAGAGTGATGGAATGACCTCTGTGTGTGTGTTTTGAGGTCAGTAGTTGGAGTTGATGCTCTATGTGCTTAGCTGTAAAGCTGAAGCATTTTTAATAACTTTTGTTTTATATTTCCACAGTCCTTATTGTATCAAATTCTGAGTAGTGCTGACTCATCCTTTCCATGGAAGTCATTATGATTGACCCATAAATATAAACTTAAGATCAAGTACTTTGCATCTGAAAAGGTCAGAATAGTACAGAATAGTTTTTCCTGAGAGGACAGAAACCCTCTCCATATATCCAGAAAGACTTTATTGGCCACCCATTTAAAATTACATAAAATTAAATATCACTTTGGAAAGAAGGATTGTTTTGGAGAAATGTGACGATGTAGTTAAAACTGCTTATTATGTGTTACTAAGAAATGTAGACTACAGATTTACAGCATAAAAACTTAGTCACTATTAAGTTCTCCAGATTAATTTGTTTTTCCTATAATATTTAGTTTATCAACGTAAATAAAGTATGCCAAACTGGAGTAGCATGGTGGATCCCAAGGCAGCCCAATTTTTGCTCATTTCAATTTGCATCAAACCTGAACATGAGCCAGTCTTTCTGTCTTCCTGCTTTCACTGCAAAAATTCGTTCTGGATATTAAGAAGAATTGGTGGTCTATTTAAACTGGGATCTGATTAAACAAATCAATTACTGATTTCTTTCATCCAACTGTGAAGTTATATTCTCATTACTGGTGACACAGTGTATGAAGCTAATTAATTTCTGGAAAATGTTCATCTGTGATTCAGCTACGCCTGTTATACTTGTTGGAATATTACATGGAAAATGAAGCTACCAAAAGGAAACATCTGTTTGTATCTAAAACCCCAAATATTTCTGAAGTTTAGCAACATGCATTCTTCTTGGAGCTGCCACCTATTATACTCAGCTCTAGAGCAAATACCAAAAGGACACTTGAGGTGACCTTTTGTATCAGATTAAACAACATGAGAAAACACTTGGCAGTCAGACTTCCTCTGGTAGGCCATGGGAAACAGTAGAGCAGAGGAACTGATACAGTAAAAACATATTAACTCAATCCCGCTTTGCTTTTAGAAGGATTCAGCAGAAAGAGCAACTTACTGTGACAAACCCGAACTCTCTGTAATGTGGCACCTCTTGCAGTCTGTCTAGATTCTCCCAACAAGGGCCATCTCAAGCAGCAGAAAAATAGGCAAGGATGAAGAAAAACAAAGGACTAAGAGGCATTATGGGGAACACGTTTTTCCTTCCAAAACTATTTCTCAGGAAGAAAATATCCTCAGTGGACTGCAGTTGTGTGTCAGCCTTCTGTTGCATGTTAATGCACATTGACTTCGAATATTTTTTCTATATACACTGTAGGATTTCAGTGTTCCCTGTGCAGGTGTAAGCCTGTGATTCCCTTGCTTGCTGGTGTGCTGAACAAAGCTGTGGGAGGAAAACAAGCTGTACTTTCACACTGAGCTTAGGCTAGCACGAGTGCTATTAGTGTAACAGCTGTGTTTGCTGGTGCACGCTCATTCCTTCTGTCCTTCCATCCCACACGCACTAGAGATTGGCACTGCTGGCAGTACACACTGCTTCTCCATGGCAAGATCACCTGTGAATGACAAAGCATAAATAATAGAAACAAACATTTCTACTGGGTAAATCACAGGCCTATATCAAATGGCATCCCACTCTAAAAGGTAAGCAAACACATCAGCCATCGTGGAAGGGAAGATACATTTTGAGCTGCCATGATGACTGGGATGATGGTGCTGTATGTCCATACAATGAAGCCTTCGCTAAGGAGGCTCAGCTGCAGACCTTCAGTGCGCTAGAGGCAGTTGGGCTTAGCTTGCTCAAACTGGCCCTTCAGTATCACGCCAGCAGCGTGCCTGCTCATTGCTGCTGCTGCTTCCCATTCTCCTGCTTGGATCTTGGAGTCCTTCCCTGTGTGCAAGCACTCAGTCCCTGCAGACTGCTCCTGGCTGGATGGGATGTGGAGGACAGCCTCCCTCTGCCTGCTAGGGAGGAGCAGCTGCAGGGAGAGGGGCAGACAGCAGCACCCCCAGATTTCCACAACAGCCATGTGGGCGAGGAGCCCAGAGGACAAACTGTATTGCTGGGACCAGTTGTGGAGCCAGGAGGCAAGAATGGGAAAATAACAGAGAGAGGGAGACTTTTCCTGAAGATAAAACTGCAGTGAGGACAAGAAGGACAGCCAGGGGGGGCTTGGGGAAGGAGCAGGGTTGCAGCATGCAGCATCTGTGACCACATTATAAAAATTCAAGGCCAGAAGATCTCATAGGATTGCTTTGTTCTGCAGAATCATACCACTCCTATATCCCTGTCTGACAGTCAGGAGATAGAGATCTCTTTCTCTCTCTTTTTTTTTTTTTTAAATCACTGTTTCAACACTCTCGCTACCACTCCTCTCCCAGCTGAGTAGCCAGAGATCTCTGGTGACAGATATTTCTTGGAAAAAATGGCCCATCTGCACAGTTGGTTTCTGCCTCCAGCAGCAGAGCTACATTGTTCAGCAGTAAGCAATTTTGGTGGGATCCCAGGCCCTTCCTGGCCCTGGGGCAGCTGGGAGGAGAGACACCACAGCCAAGTTTCTCTCCATGCACTACTGGATGTCCAGAATAGTAGCTGAACTTTTGGCAGTTTTGGACTTTTGGAACTAGGGATAGAGAGAAGGGAGCCCTACTCATTTTCAGGAAAGAAAAAATACATGCACAAACTTTTATACATTTTTTAAAATGCAACCCTTAATGCTTTTTTTATTCTTGTATCATTTTTGTTTTCTTCTACTTCACTCTCAATTTGAAATCTCCTTCTCTACCTTTCCTTCACTCTTTTATTTTCACTCATCCTTCTCTGTTTTCATATTATATTGGAAAAAACAACAACAACAGAGATTATATTTTGAGGATTGCCAGCACCTGTACTGATTTTCTCACAGGAAATTTGAACAGTTTCCTGAACACAATTTCCTCTCTTCTTGCTTCAGAAAATAGGAGGGTTACTAACCAACTCATTTAAGCCCCTTGAAAAGTCTTGATTCAAGAATGTGTCCTCACAAGTTCATCCCTGGGGGGACAAACAATTTACCTCTCCAGAATTTTGATATTGTCACACATAGACACTGAGCTGATGTATTAGGATTATAAACAATCATAGAATCACAGAATCATTTGAGTTGGAAGGGACGTTTCAAGGTTACCACTGCACTCCTGCAATGAACAGGGACACCTACAGCTAGATGATGTTACTCAGAGCCCCATCCAGCCTAACCTTGAATGTCTCCAGGAACAGGGCTTCCACCACTTCACTGGGCAACCTGTTCCAGCGCATAGTCACCCTTATTGTAAAAAAACTTCTTCTTTATGTCCAATCTAAATCCTTCTTTTAGTCTGAAACCATTTCCCCTTGTCCTATCACAACAGATCCTGCTGAAGAGTCTGTCTCCTTGTTTCTTTTAGATGCCCTTTAGATACTGAAAGGCTGCTCTCAGGTCTCCCAGAGCCTTCTCTTCTCCAGTCTAAACAGCCCCATGTCCCTCTGCCAGTTCTTATAGAAGAGGTGTTCCATCCCTTGGATCATTTTTGTGGCCATCCTCTGGCCACACTCCAATAGGTCTATGTCTCCTGTACTGCGACTCCACATCTGGATGCAGTACTCCAGGTGAGGTCTCATCAGCTCAGAGTAGAGGGGCAGGATCACCCCCCTCGCCCTGCTGACCACGCTGCTTTTGATGCAGCCCAGGATATGGTTGGCTTTCTGGGCTGTGAGGCCACATTGCTGGCTCATGCCCAGCTCGCCATCCACAAGTACCCCCAAGTCCTTTTTGTGGAGGGCTGTGCTCTATCCTTATGTCCTCCAGCTTGTATTGATAGTGGGGGTTGCCATTACCCAGGTGCAAGACCTTGCACTTGGATTTGTTGAACCTCCTGAGGCTCACATGGGCCCACTGCTCAAGCCTGTCTAGGTCTCTCTGGCATCCCATCCCCCACAACTTGATGTCATCCAGACTTGCTGAAGGTGCACTCGATCCCACTGTTGATGTAATTGATGAAGATATTAAAGAGCACTGGACCCATTACTGACCCCTGAGGGACACTACTTGTCACCATTCTCCATCTGGACATTGAGCCATTGTCCACCACTCTTTGGGTATGATCTTGCAACAAGTTTCTTGTCTATCAAACAGTCCACCCATTAAATCCATATCATCCCAGTCTGGAGAGAAAGATATTATGGGTGACCATGTCAAAGACCTTACTGAAGTCCAGATCAATTACATCAGTGGATCTTCCCTTGTCCCTTGCAGTTATGCCATCATAAAAAGTGACAAAGCTGGCCAGACAGGACCTGCCCTTGGTGAAACCATGTTTGGTTATCCCATATCACCTCACTCTCTTCCACGTGCCTTAGCATACCTTCCAGGAGGATCTGTTCCATGACCTTCCCTGGCACAGAGGTGAGGCTGACAGGTCATTAGTTCCCTGAGTCATCCTTTCTACCCTTCTTAAAAATGGATGCTATATTGCCTCTTTTCCAGTCACCAGGGACTTCACCTGACTGCCATGATTTTTCAAATATCATTGAGAGTGGCTCAGCAACTACACTGGCCAATTCCCTCAGGACTCTGGGATGCATCTAATTGGGATCCATAACCGTGTTCATGTTCCTCAGGCGGTTGTGAACCTGATCTTCACTTACAATCTAGTCATTGATTTTGTAATGTTTATACAAAGCTCTACACACACATTCTCTGCCTGAGTTTCCCTAGCAGTCTTCAATATCCATGACTCCAGGCCTTTTCCCACTTTCTATTGTTCCTGCAGAAGATTGTGAAGCATTTCTAGGGCAGATAGTTTTTGTTGACTCTTTTCTCCATGTTTTACTTGGATCTCCTTTCTCAAGGCAAAAGCATGCTTATCTCTTTCTTTCCTTTTGTCCAAACATCCTTGTTTGAATTGGTGAGTGAGGTTATACATCTCCTTCAGAAAATTTGAAAGTATATTTATTCTGAAATTAGTAATTTGCAGTCTCCAACAACTTTCATAGACACAAAAAACAGCTGCTTTATTAGGTTTCAACATCCCTGTTGCTCAAGGCATATCCAGTTCAGTAGATGATGTTAGATTTAAAGAATGAATGTAGATACCATGTTGCAAAGTTATGAAATAACTCTGCTCAGATATTGAATCCTATTCTATAATTTTGTCGTAACATCATTTGGAATAGATTTCCACAAATTATTTCAGCAAGGAAAGATGTTAGCCTACCTTAGATCCTTAGAATCTACCTGCTTGCATGAGTTGCAGCAGCAGAAGCTGCTCCATGTTGCAGTAGAAAGGATTCCCTGAAACGTGGGACTTACTTTGGAACAGCTTTCAATGTACTGTAACACATCTGAACTGAAAATTAGGAGTTTAAGGTTTTTGATTCTTCCATTTTTTACTTTTAATATTTTTAATAAATTAATACTAATTATTTAATATTAATCAGGCAGGTGAATTTGGAGGGGAGGGGGGGAACTGAAGGCAAATAAATAATGTTGCTTTTAAAACTGGCTTTGACAGTTGAACAGATGTTTGGGAATGTACTTTCTATGTGTTAGGGTGTGTAATTGCAAATAGTACCAGCTATGTGCCTGTTTGATTACCCACAGCCTGGTCACCACATCTGGTCCCAGAACACTCCTTCATTTCTCAGTGCCCTATGGCCCTTCTGATGGGAAGGGGCACTGCCTCCAAGACTGACCTCCCCACTGAGTGTTTTCCTTGCAATTGTGCTGTTTCTGTGGCAGTAATTTTCATGTTACACCCCGATTCAGTTATCCTCAAGAACACAAATACCAGTGTCAGCTCTTCCAAAGTACTTAAAGAAACCAAATGGCTTTCACTACATTTTCTGTCAGCACATTTGCCAGCAACACTGGCATGAACTGAAATAACTCTGTCAAAATAAAGAAGTTAAAGAATAGAATTAGCGAGGAGTTGACAGCTTTCAGCCATAGCCATATGTATTACTTAAGTAGCAACTGAAGCTATCTCACCTTGGACTATAATCTGGTGACTTCTCCAAGTGATGGTCAAGGAAAAGTCATACAAGCAGAAGTGCTGGTTAAAGATGTTGTTTTCTTCCTCCTACTCACATATTTTGGAGTACGACTGCTGCTCAGATACATCCACTGTCTGGACACTTTGAATGTCTAACAGCGATGAAGTTGGCTGGTAAGGCTTTTGGTTTTTTGAATGAAAAGTGTCCATTTGGTATTCTTTGTTGGATTTATGCTTGTCACTCAAGCCAACAACATGTGTGGCCAATGAAGTCATTCTTCTGATCTATCTACTGTTCACAAGCCATCAGTGTTTTTCCCATGCTGTACATGAAGTAATTCAGTAGATTTTTGTTATGATTAAACTTTCCTCTTATTTCTCAGTGACTTTGAAAGTCAATTTGTGTTTTAGTACCCAAATGTAGCAAAAACCAGTCAGTGCCATCAATAGCATTGTTCAGTAATGTTGAAACTTCGGATCATGTGGCCCCACCTTTATAATTGCTGCTTCCTCCTTGGACTTATCTTGTTTTAGCATCACAACAATTAGTCACCTCCCGTGAGAACACAGAATAGACAACAACTGACACCGGGTCATGTCCAATTTACAATTCATCAGAGTAATTGCCAGCAATTTGCCCAGCTGCAGTCGTCTGTGCTTTTAGTTTTATTTTTTCTTCAATTCTCCTTGTAGTTTCACTTTGATCAGCGTCCGGGAAGAAGAAGTAAACAATAATAGTATTGGTCTGCACTTCACTTGCAGCTACTTTGGTTTGGTTTGGAGGAGGGCTGTACAGAAATGGTTTTCATTTACACTTCCCCTTTTATGGCCCTCTCACAGTGAATAAAATATTCACTTTTTTCTTCCTCCTCAGAACATAAAGAAACCACAGCAACACTGTCAGTCGCGATCTCACTGAAATTATGAGCATTAGCAAAACAGCAGATTTGGTCTTTGTTCGAATTTGCTTTCAATAGTTCAAATAAATAAATAAGTAAATAAATAAATATCTGACTGAGAGGGCTGGAAACATACTTAAAAAAAAAAAAGATGGGAAAAAAAAGTGAAACCTCTCTTACCAAAAGAGAGCTCAATAGTTTAATGAAAAAAGCAAAATTTGTGTAAAGCTGTAGATCTGAAATGACATAACACAAATCAGACTGTAAGATTCATCCTGATAAAATACTGTTAGAGATTGGTATTTTTCAGATGAAGGAAGTCTTAGATATCAATTTTAATGTTTAGCTTCCTGACCAAACTGCGGATGTAATCTTGCTACACATGATTTTCTGACCCAACTTATTGGATTCTGGGCTGCTATGACAATCCCTCTGTATGTTGTACAGTTCAGAATTAAGGCCCTGAGTTCTAGATAGAGCTTTTACTCCTGTTAACACCTGATGAGGCATATTTGGCTATGTAAGAACCTTTGTGATTAGCAGTTTCTGGAAACTGCAACTGCAAACAACAACCAAGCCACACACATGAAAAAAAAAAGAGGAAAAGAGGGGGTCTTCAAGGGAATTAATCTCCTAAAGTAATTTTACACACACATTTGTGCTACAGTTAAAAAATTTAGCTGTCTTGAGAAATCATGTTCAAACATAACACATTTGAGGTAATTTAATAGTTGGCACTTGAAGTAACTGCAATTTGATGTTCAATTCAAACCAGATGTTTATTTTTTGCAATAAGTATATTCTGTTGTTAGGGGAGAGAAAAAGCATCCAAGGTTATGGAGCAGACATTTCTTATGGCAGTTGATTAGAACAAATTACCAAGAGCTGCACTTCACTTTTGAAACACTGAGGCGTTTATGATCTCAGGCCCCAATAATTAAAGAAAACAAAAATAAAGGGATTGAAAATATACATCCTGCGAGTAGTTAAACTGCAAGAATGCTGTGGATCCTACACAGCTGGATTCCATTTGAGCTCAAAAAGTTTAATAGCATAAGCCTGCACATCTTCTTTTCCACTTCTGAGGATCATCTGCCAGATGGAGACGTCCCCCCTCTCATTTCCTTGTATTGTACAACTGTGTTACAGAATAGAATGCCTTGACGTGCTGGAGCAGAACCAGTACTTTTAACCAGGGAGTGATATATGGCTCTTAGAGAAGATCAGTTTAATGTAAAGGAAACAAAGGTAATAAAGCACTCAGCTCCAGTAGTTAAATGCTTGCAGGTAAGTTACTTTAGTCAGGTACCAAGCAAATGGGTGACAACAATACAGTACTGAAACCTCCATTCCTGGGAAGTGGGAGATGTTTGTTTGTAAGATCATGTTTTAAGATCTTTTAAATCTTAAAATGTGCCCCAGAGTTACTTCCTCCTCATTGCTTTGAATGATAGGTCTCCTGCTGCCATGCTAATTGGACCCTTGACAATGACAGCTCCATACATTGTCCAGACTAACGTTATGATTCAGAAATGAATGTAATGAGGAAAAAAAAAATAAGGGAACAAACAATTCTTGTTCAATACAGTAGTAATCCAGCAATGGGGCTGAAAGAAATCAACAGCACACTAGACCTAGCTCAGTGAGAGGAGCAACAGCTTAATGGCATTCAGGATCTTGCTTCTGCCTGCAGTCACACAGGGGCTCTGCAGAGACCATCTGTGGTGTTTGAGGAATGCACGATTCCTGCCTCATGTCATAAAAGTTTGCTTCCCAGGAAGATGCTGGTTCTGCTGCCTGTGGGACCCTTTGTGCGCATGAAAGGAGAGGAGGGATTGGTTTTTGCCATCTATTTCAGCAATGTTAATTAAATAAAGATATCCACAGAGCACGGAGCATCGTTAATTACAGCCCTTTTCACAGAGGGTGTGTGCAGAGGAGGGGATGGCACAGAAGCCAAATCACACAAATGCACAGAAGTTGATGTGCTGGAACCCTCTCAGCTCCAGTTCTACTGCCAGCTCACAGGGAGGGAGCTGCTGACCCCAGGCTGGGGGGAGGGGGGCTAAAAAACCTCTTTGGGCCAATCTTGAACTGCAGCATAAAAATTATGCCCCTTGCTTGAGTCACAGCGTGGTCAGGCTGCCGGAACATGCTCAGCACTCCAGCAGCATGAGTGAACTGAAGGTGATCTCAACACATCTCCTCCAGCTTTTAAGACTTTAATGTGACACACTTTAGAGCTGACAGCACTCGGCATTCCTTTACAGGCTGCACTAAGACTCACTGGCCTGTTTTAGAGGGCTTAGAAGGATGCGCATTACTCTCGTGTTTAGCTATCTCCAGTCACTCTACAACATATTTCTCCAGTTTAGAGGCAAAAAGATGCTGTTGCTAACCCTGCCAGAACACAACCAGTGTTTCTGCTCACAAACATAACACTGACACCACCTGCCTGCAGGTGCCGGGGAGCGGGCTGTCCAGTCTCAGCACAGATAGAGTAACTGAAAGCATTGCTCTTTGTCTTAGTAGGAGACACACTCGCTGAAAAAGAGATGCAAGGTATACACAGCCCTCTGAACGAGCTGTGACTGCGGCAAAGCGCGGATCCGACAAAATCTGCGGTACGTACAAGGTGTGGAGCGCCGGAGGAGGGCCTCTGGTGGAGTCCCCGGCCCTAAGTCCCCCCGCTCGGCTCTTCTCTCCACCTGAAGAAAGCGACTACCACCCAGTGGTGCTGAGGATTATTACAGCTGTGGGAAACTCCTCGCCCACGAAATTGCTATTTTGTACGGTGCGATGTTTTTCTTGGTAGTGGAAGAAGCAGTGAGAAACGAGGCCAGTAACAGCTATAAAGAAGTGACCTCTGCTGCTCCTCAAAGCGTTAGAAGGAAGAAAACAGCAGCAGTCAGAAATGTGGCATTGTCTCCTTTGGGTACAAACAAACTGCTTGGATTTGGGGTGATCCAAGCTGCTTCGCTTGTGTTCTCTCAGCACTTCCACAAAACAACGTGCGTGTGCTAACTTCAGAGCTTCAGGTGCTTGCACACTCAACTGGCACTCTGCTGTTGAACACGGTGTCTTCTATCCCTTCCTTCAGCCCCCCAGTTTGAGATAGATTTGTGGTCATTAAGGTCTTAAAGAGTGTTACCAGTACTGTTGCTCACTGTCTTCCTGTGCAAGGCCTTGTGTGCAAGGCCAGACTGGAGGAGGAAATTGGGAAAGGAAAGAAGGTGTGGGGAACACACCATCACACAAGTACTGTCCCTGTGGTGGTGGTACGGGGTCTGGAGGTGTTCAGAAAATGTGGAGATGTGGCACTTAGGGACATGGTTTAGTGGGCAAGGGTTGATGGGTTGATGGCTGGACTAGATGATCTTAGAGGTCTTTTCCAACCTTAATGGAACCCCCCCCCC